>JAOTAZ010000220.1:21182030-21192443 GCA_025629785.1 Erythroxylum oxycarpum | reverse complement strand
AGAGATTAAAAAATTAAAAACAAAATTTTAAATTTTTTAAATTTCTAGAACATTAAATTATATATAAGGTGAATCTCACCTGATGAGATTTAAAATTTTGGAATTTTAAGATCCCCTTTTTTCCCCTAAGCCAATAAATTTATGTTTCAAAAGCAAGCAAATGCAAACTATATATAAGTAAAAAAATAATAATAACTATTATATTTGGGGTTACTTCCTGAAAAGCATAATTGTTTAACGTCGTTATCCTTGACATGGTTTTTTCCTCTCAAATTTCTATGTAATTGTAATTTTGTACTCCTTAAGTAGTAATATTAGCCCTTCCTCTTGCTTTATAGTCATCCTTTTTGAAATGATCACACGTAATGACTTTCCATCACCCAAATAGACATACTTTAGGTGATTAGGTAACACCTTCAATTCTATCTTTGGAGCCTGCAAAATAAAAGATAAGATTTTCTTTTGAGTTATAGTATGTTCAACATTAAAAAATTTCGAATTTATTATCATTGTGGATAACGATTCTAGAATTTCATAAGGTTCATTAACTTGGTCGTTTACTTTTGATTTAACCTTAAACACCAACTCATCTTCAACACTTTCTTCTTTAAACATATCCTGCACAAATAAATCCATAAAATCCATATGATAAATGGATTAAAAATCATTAAGGGTGCTTCATTGCTTTAGAAATATCGAACTTTACTATCTCTCCATCAAACTCTATAAAAGAGTACCCTCATTTAAATCAAAATTTGTCTTGGTCATCTTCATAAATGACCTACTCAATAAAATTGAAGCTGAATGCTCAACACAAGCTCTATCCATTTTTAAAATGTAAAAATCCACTGGAAGTACTAAACAATTAAATTGGACTAAAACATATTCGATAACACCAATAGGACATGCATATGAATGATCAACTAGTTGAATAATCAATTTAGTTTCTTGCAATTTAGATTTAAAGCTCGATAAATTGAGTATGGAATGAAATTAATGGATGCATCTAAGTCTAGCATGGCACGCTCAATTTCTTATTACCAATAACATATGGAAGTGTAAACATGCCTAGATCTTTGAATTTTTTTAGTAATTTCCTATTTATCACAGTTGATACATTATTACCCAAAATTATTCTCTCCTTGTCCTTCATCTTCCTTTTATTTGTTCATAGTTCTTTCAAGAAATTTGCATATTTTGGAACTTGCTTGATGGATTCTAGAAGTGGTGCATTGAATTCCACCTTTTTAAAGGTTTCTAGGATCTCTCTTTCATGCTTATCTTTTTTTGATTTAGCCAACTTATTAGGAAAAGGAGGTATATATGCATTAATTGATATTGATGAAGATAAATCATTTTTTACCTCTATGGTTGTTGAGTTGGATGTTCTTCCTTCTTTTCTCCATTATCGTACTTTTCTACTTCCATTGGTAAAGAAGTTCTAGATTGTATTTCCTTACCATTTCTCAAAGTCACTGCACTCATATTCTGCTTAGGATTCACCACTGTTTAGGAAGGCAATTTTCCTGATGCTTGAGCTTCCAATTTACTTATGGATGTGGCCAATTGAGTGATATGATTTCATATGTTTTAAAGGCTTGCTTTTGTTTCTTGTTGAAATTGTTGAGTGTTAGTAGCAAGTGCCTTAACAATTTCATCTAAATACATAACTAAATTTAAAGATTGAGGTTGAGCATATGTAAGGGCTTGAGGTTGTTTGAAATTGTGAGGTTGATATTGTTATTAGCCTCCTCCCATAGATCAAGTTTGGATGATCCCTCCATCTTGGATTATAGTAATTGGAATAAGGGTCATATTTTCGTCAAAGTTGGCCAGGAAATCCACCTATCACATTAGCTTTTTGAAGAGAGTCTTGTTGCAAAGTAGGGCACATATCTATAGAATGTCTAGAGAATGAGCATATTCTACACATTCTTGCCTATTGCAATTGACCTACAACCATTGATGAAATAGAGAGGTTAAATATGAAATTTTATCCTAAAGGTGCCTGTTACTTACCTCATTCACACGCTTAATAACTACATTCATCCTTGTCCTAAACTGTTGAGAATTTTTGGCCATAATTCGTATCAATTGTTTGGTCACCTCAGGCGTTTTATTTTCCAAAGCTCCTTTAGTAGCTGCATTAACCATACTTCGATCCATCGACAATAGTCCTTTATAAAGTACTAATTCAAGAGTTGGTCAAGAATATGATGATGTGGATAGCTAGCGCATAGCTCTTTAGACCTTTCCCAATATTCATATAATGTTTCTCTCATAAATTTTCTCTTCCTATATATCTCTTTTATGATATTCGATGCTCTTAATGTAGGAAAAAACTTCTCCAAAACACTCTTTTCATCTTATTCCATGTTGTTAGTGAGCCAGGAGGAAGATAATATGGCCAATCCTTTGCCTTATCTTTCAATGAGAACAGAAATGCCTTGAGATTAATTTTCTCTTCTATCACCCCTTGTGGTTTCATTTTGGAGTAGAGAACATGAAAATCCTTTAGGTTTTTAGATGGATCTTCACCTGCAAGATCACAAAAAATAGGAGTAAGTGAATTAAACTAGATTTCTATTTGAAATCTACCTCAACATTTGGAAATTGTATGCATAAGGTTTGTTAATTCAAATTCGATGTCGCTAACTCCCTTGATATTTTAGGATTAAGATTTGCCATCTTTTCATCCTATTCTTGAAAATTAGAGTCTTCAACAATTGTTAGATGTATTTCAATTTTTACTTTTGAGGGTGAATGATAGCTTCCTTGCTTAGTCTCTTTTTTAAAATGATGTGTTGTCTTCTCAATTTATAGATTATTGTAGCACCCTACCCCCACAAAGCACGTACTTGACATCTATAAGTGATATCCGAGTTTGAGCCTCGCAAGGGTAGCATGCTAGAGCACTTAGTCAGTCAAAAATCGGTATAAAGTTTTTTTAATAACAAACATACACACCTTTTTGCAGAAATCAACAATTCAAATTGGGCCCACTTTCATTTGTAAACATTTTCAATCATAACAATACAATCAACAGAATTTTAATAGCTATTTGGGGCCCATTACAAATACAAAACACTTTATTCATAATGTCTTTACATTATAATATAAATCATTTGTACGATAATTTTAGAACATACAAATTTATACAAAAATAGGTAAATACAAATGCAGACGCGAACTGATCTCGACCTCTATCCCTTACTTGTATGTTGTAATGATACTCCCATTTGGCTAACGGGGTATTCTTCTGATCCTGAAAAATATTTGCAAATTTTGGGTGAGTTTTGTGAACTAAAAGAGAGAACATCATCGATGGCTCACCCACTCACGTAATATATAATTCACATTCACATCATTTCACATTTCACATTCAATACAATTTAATCATTCATATTATGCATATGCAGTGCACATGAGACCCACTTTCCATTTGTTACTTTATTGTGATCGAGTGCCTAAACTGTCTCGTATCCATTGGATACCAGGCTCATTACTAACTGTCCCTTATCCGGTAGGGATAGGGCTTATCATACATAGTGAGTCTTAGGTTCTTAATCACTTTCTGAGCTCGAGACTACTCAAGTCACAATTGCCATTATGTTTCATGCATTCATGAAATGGAATGCATCATTCACACTTAATCACTTTCACATATCATCGGATCTTAGTCCGACATTCAACACAATCAATCACATTCATATAAGCATTTAGTAGTCAATCAATACAAAAATTCAAACAAAACAAACAATGAAATGAGACCATCTACGTCTACTCACAATACGCTCTAAAATAGCATTTACTTCCAAATTATGGATATGCCTGTATGCGGATGTTTATCTTGCACATCCCATTTATGCAATACACAATTCAAACACGTTACAAAACTCATTTATGCACAAATAGTTATATGGACTATGTACAATGCATGCTCAATGACAATCCCGGGTACTTTGCCAACTTCATAACTTAATCACTAATCAATTCTTTGAATAGCAAACTCAATCCTTTGGTACTTTGATAACAATAAATCATCCACTAATTTTCCAATATAAACCCGTATGTGACTAGAGAGGAGGAAAAATAGAGTCTTTATATATATATATGTGTGTGTGTGTGTGTGTATATATATATATATATCACTATCAACTTTCTGTTTAAAACTCAATATTTCCTCTTCATTCCTATTTCATTTTAGCCACAACCAAATAAAAAATCTATCATTTTCTTTCATAATTGTCAAAACTAGAAACACTCACTCATATTCATCATGTTTTCTACATTCCTTCACTTTCATTTTTCTGCATTTTCAATTTGTGTATTTTCTTCATTTCTTCCTCTAACTATCACTTTAATCATTCTTTGTTATCTCCAAACATCACCATACACCTATCTCTTAACTCTAAATTCATTTTTAATCATCTCTAAAATACTTCAAAATTTACGTATATATATACACACACACACACACATGAACAGTAAAAACATCAACATAACAGAATATTACATATCCATTTCTCCAAAATTCAAATAAAACAAACAATGAAATGAGACCATCTAGGTCTACTCATAATACGCTCCAAAATAGAATTTGCTTCCAAATTCTGGATATGTCTGTATGCGGATCTTTATCTTGCACATCCCATTTATGCAATACACAATTCACACACTTTACAAAACTCATTTATGCACAAATAGTTATATGAACTATGTACAATGCATGCTCAATGACAATCCCAGATACTTTACCAACATCATAACTTAATCACTATTCAATTCTTTGAATCACAAACTCAATCCTTTGGTACTTTGATAACAATAAATCATCCACTAATTTTCCAATATAAACTCATATGTGACTAGAGAGGAGGAAAAATAGAGTCTTTATATATGTGTGTGTGTGTGTGTGTGTGTGTGTGTGTGTGTATATATATATATATCACTATCAACTTTATGCTTAAAACTCAATATTTCCTCTTCATTCCTATTTCATTTTAGCCACAACCAAATAAAAAATCTATCATTTTTTTCATAATCGTCAAAACCAGAAACACTCACGCATATTCATCATGTTTTCTGCATTCCTTCACTTTCATTTTTCTGCATTTTCAACTTGTGTATTTTCTTCATTTCTTCCTCTAAATATCACTTTAATCATTCTTTGTTATCGCCAAACATCACCATACACCTATCTCTTAACTCTAAATTCATTTTTAATCATATCTAAAATACTACAAAACTTACATATATATATATACACACGTATGAACAGTAAAAACATCAACATAACAAAACATTACATATCCATTTCTCCATCATTTTCTGCACTAATCTCCTACCCGTTTTCATTGATCTTTTAACTCTAAAAACTAGTTTAACACTATCCCAAAACATTTCAATCATCAAATCCAAAGAAAATCAACATGTATGGAAAACTCAAAATCTCCCCACTCATTTTCCAGTAAATATAAATATCACTGTTCTTAACCATTTAGTAGTCAGTTAATGATGCATGCTTCATTTCATACAAAAATACATAATCATAACAAGCTTACTTGTTTGAAGCTCTAACATATGCAAAAAAATCACGTAACCTTAATCCCTCTTGCAACCACGTACATCAATTTAAAGGTTGACAGGGGGGTTTGGTTTTTCTTGGGGTAGAAGAAAGAAATACAAAGTATAATTGGTAGTGGATAGGAGAAACCGAGATTTTTCTCTGTTGAAAATTTGATGAAAAACTCTGTGTTAAAGAAACATTAGAGAAAGAAACTTCAAAAAAGACAAGAAGGCAAGTACAGTAACTTATTTTTTAAGGTTATTGAAACTCAACTTTAAAGCTTAGACACCTGTCCATTTCTTAGCCTCTTATCCACTTCCCCTTAATAAAACTCACTTAAGGATAATTTGTACTTAATTTTATGACTTAATAAAACCATTGAAACACATGTCATAACCCATTAAATCACTTCCAGATTTTTTCATAAAACATCTTTTCGGGTCAAATTTGCATGTTCTTTCTGACCCTGATACTGAAGTTATTTTGCAACAATTTCTTTTAGAAACATGTTCCCCTATGTCTTATGTTTCCATTGACACCAAAATCATTCAATTTGATTCAGTGATTTGAAAGATATGCTTCAAATATTTTTGGACTACTCTTTTCCAAAATAGTATACTATGCACAACTTCCATCCAGAATTTAAACATCTTAGAGAGTGGTTTAAAATTCGACTTCTTCAGATGAATTGTAGCTCTATGTCTCTAGTTTACTTCAAATTAAAAATAATCTCATTTGGAATCCTACAGGTCCATATATAATTAAAATACTGAAATATGTTTAGTAAAACAACACCAGTTCACTGTTCCAACCGATTCCCTCATTTTCGTTCAATCAATCTTTTTCAAATCAATTCAGAATGATAACAATATTTGTCGAGAGTTAGAAAAATGTCTATGAATCCAATGGTTCAGGAATCACTTCATTTTGAGGTCGGATGATAAAGTTATGGCCAAAAGAATCAAACAAAGTTTTCTCCTCTATCATGCAAATAACATAACTTTCTCTACAGATGTCAGCTTAAGGTCGTCTTAAGGTGGTTTCAAAGAGGACGTCTAGATATACAAATTTTGTGAAGACTTCAAAGAGAGATTCTGTCATAGTGAAGGTTAAAAATTAGACCAGATTATAGGCCAGACGAAACCAGATGAAGGGCCAGATGATTTGGGTCAATTACCGTAACTTTCTTTATAGATATCAGATTAAGATTCTCTTTAGACGGTTCAAAAGAGGACTTCAGGGTATTCAACTTTCATGAGACCTTGAAGACAAATTCTATCATCTGAAGGGTCAAAAGTGGACCAGGCGATAGGAATAGACAAAACCAAATGAAAGGTCAGACAAATCAGAAAATAGTCATAACTTTCTCTAAAGATGTCGGATTAAGGAGTTCTTTGGACGGTTTGAAAGAGAACTTCAATATCTACAATTTCATGAAGATTCAAAGATAGATTATGTTGGACCCCAAACTTTTCTTAGAAGTCAGAACTATTAAATGAGAAATTTTTGGCGATTAGTCACAAGTAAAGAACAAATGAATGAAAATTTTTGAATTAGAAATGATAGACAAGAGTAAAGTAGTGAATGAGGAATATGGATAGATTCATGTTTTTCTTTGGTGTTTTTGGTGGATAAGATATTTTGAAATGGGAAAAATTAAGGTGAAAGTTAGAAGTAAAATGAAAACAAAAATGAAGTTGAATTTGTGTAGTAAGTTGATGAAGAATATGTATATATGTGTATGTTCTGTTATTAGTGTTCATGATTAATCAGGGACTATATTTTCTTTATGGATGATATTTATTTGAAATGGAGTTAACAATGAGGAGTAAATGAAGTAGAAAAGGTGATCTTGGTATGAGTTGTGTTAAGGAAAGATTTTGAAACAAAATGGGTAGTTGATCTGGAAAATGTTCACTGAGTATGCTTCAGTCTTTTAGCCACAACTTTTTCTCTAGTTATCTAAATGAGATGATTCATAATTTAGATTAAACTAGAAACATATGGATATATTTCTTATGAAGACATCAAATTTAAATTCTGTCTTTAAGAATCTCAAAATTTGTCATAAAGTTGAGAATTGGGTGTAGAACATTGGTGGATGAATGTAAAGTTCATATTCTAACTTTAGCGAGAATTATGGATTGATCTAGATTGATTTAGACAAAGTTATCTTCTAGAACATTGTATGTCTTTCTTTTATCTTTCCAACAGTATATAGTATGAAATTTTTGGACATTGGAGTTGAGAGTTATGATTGTTATAATTGGAGATGCTCAGGAGTATAAATTGTATTGTCTGATGACGTCATATCAACTGGTGATGACATCATATCGTCTGTGATGACGTATCATCCAATGATGTCATATCGTCTGGTGCACTGTTCGGTCCGCGGTGGTAGCAGGATTAGAAAATCTTCGAGTAGTTGACCTGCTTCTATCAAATGTAATTGGTATACCCAAACGGTCAGCTCTATTTTCTCTCTTGTTGACTATTAAATTATTAGTAGTATTCCTATTAGTATATGTGGCTTGGAAGATAAATGGACTTGGCATTTTAATAAGTATGAATTTTATAGTGTCAAATCTGGGTATAGACTAGCAATTGACATGCTATTTGATTTGGATTCTTTTCACGTTTCGGGTAATTGGAAATTTGCTTGGAATTTTAGAATTTCTCCAAAAATGAGAGAATTTTTGTGTTGTTCTCTCAAAGGCATCTTGCCAACCAGGTTAGTACTTCATAATAAGGGAATTCCTATTCCTGTGGGTTGTCGTTTTTATGGTTTACAAGATGTCAATCATGTGCTAGTTGAGTGTGTACGGGCTAGACAATGTTGAATTATGTTAGGTTGGTCCCTAACACGTGTTTTTTCTAATTTTCTATTGCCATATCTCCATCATAACATATGCGGGATTGCTGAAAATATTGCAACAATTTCATGGGGGCTATGGTAGTTTCAAAATGACCTGATTCGGAATGGGAATCAAACTCCTACTAGCACGATCATTCATATGTCTTTGTTTAAAGCTACAGACTAGCAGCAGGTAAGATCTTTTGAATCTCATACTGTTCTAGTTGAGTATGGTCAAAGCTCTATATTATCAAGGTGGCGAAGTCCTATTGTTGGGCGAATTAAATGTAACACCGATGCCGCACTTTTTCTTGGACATAATCTGTTTGGTGTAGCTATAGTTCTTAGAGATTCAAATGGTGTATTCCTTCCCTCATAGACATACACATTTGCTGGAACTCCATCCCCAGAACTTGCTGAAGCTATTGCTATTCTGGAAGCACTTTCTTGGCTTATCTCTTCCCAGCATTGCTATGTTGATCTTGAAACAAATTGTCAATCTGCTTTTTCATACACTCTAAGCTAAATCTTTTATGCTATCAAAGATTGGTATTGTTTTGTCAGAATGATTATTCTTTGCAAGACAAATCAATGGCTTATCCTTTCACTGGATTTCAAAATTAGGTAATATAGTTGCTCATTCTCTTGCAAAAGGGGCCATATTTTATCCTAATCCAATATTTTGGAGTTTTACTCCTTTTCTTGGTAATGCACTTGATTATGATGTTTCTAATCCCAGCATGGGACTTTAGTTTGGGTAATTGAGTAGACTTGTTTTGGTTTGGGTTAGCATGTCAGTGTTTTGGTTATTTGTATGATATATAAGTTAAATACAAAGATTTATTCTAAAAAAAGAACCGAAATAAATCCAAAATAAAGGAGATAATATAATTAATATATCAAGATAGCATCTTATCAACAAACTACATATGTAATGTTGGCTAGTATGCCTTCTAAGCTTCATGAGAACATCAATGCTAAAACCATAATTTTCTTTTTAAGTAGTTATTTGGTAAACAAACTAGGGCAGGGAGATATCAGACTTTCAAAGTATTTGTTAGAGTTATGTAAATATAGTGCTCTAGAAAGCAAGTGTATTTACATATAACTTAATTTTCTTCCAGTTACTTTTGTAACAAAAATATTTATTATTAATAAAACAAAGAGTTTGGTTATATTTATATGAGCATTATATATCTAGTCATAAGGTACCAAGATTCTGTTGTAAGTAATATACATATACATGGAGATGTATGGGAAACATGTATATTATTAAAATCTAAATTACTTGATTCACAATTGAATAATCAAGTTGGTCGCTTGATTATGGTTTAAACTATAGTGTTGCGATTGATCTCTGTGTAAGTAAAAGAGTTTACTTCAAGGGAATGATGAGTTTCATATCATGATAGTAGTTGAATATCAATAATGGCACTATTAAATGAATTTAGAATCAAGTATGTTTTTAAAGAATAAAGTAGGTCGTTACTTTAATCTTAAAACATACACATTAGCATTCTTTTATTACGAACCACAATCTTGATGAGTGATGAACTCATATGTGTTTCATTATAATTCTTGATATGATCGGAATGGATTTTTATAGAGTATAAATCCATTGTCTGTATGTTGGAATTATTAATTGAAACATGTATCAGGTAACATTCACTTAAATAAAGTGTTTATAGTGATATCATCACTACTAGATGTTTTATGGAGATTGGTGAATAAACTAACGCTAGTAGTTTGATGGACTAGCTACCCATCAAGCCTTAACACCAAAATGAGAAATTGCATGTTAATCACCGCATAGAGTAAAACGAGAGGTCTAGAAGGAAAAATCAACATAAGGGCAAAACAACAATTTTATCATTTATTGTATGGATGGCTATAATTTGGTTCTTAATAGAGTTTGCAATTGGACATCTTATTTGAAACATGTGTTCTCATAATATTTAGTAATTCAAGAGTTCAACTAATTGTCTTTAGT
>JAOTAZ010000220.1:21098233-21114026 GCA_025629785.1 Erythroxylum oxycarpum | reverse complement strand
CTCAATCACCTAAATTCATAGGACCCTCAATTCATATACTTCCTTGTAATACTAACTCTTTCTCAGATAAGGAGACCAGCTGACCCGTTTTAATTTTATTTATACCTTCTACTGCAGCAACAGCTGAAAATGCCTAGCAGTTATTTGCAACAATATCAATATTAATAATTAGTATGGTTATGATTGCACATAAGTGAAGCAAATAGTTACATATATATGATTTTAATAACTATATTCTTCCTAGCCGAAGGAATATGGAACTAGCAACAATCTTAATGAAGATTATCGAGCTTGTCATTAGGTTCAGAGAAATCACACTTACCACATTTTCCTTTGTTTTTAATATCATGACAGCTCCATTCTCCCTCCATTCAACTGAAGTAGGAAGATTTTGTGTCCTCCCATGCGTGAAAGGTGTTTCCTAGTGAGGGTTGCGGAACATCCTGTGGTGACTAACCTTTGAGCCTCCATAATGTTGCATGAACTCATGGTTGGTCATATTAGCAAACCCGTTTAGTTTCAACTCCTAAGGCTTGTTCATCTGGTTCACTTTGTGATTATGCTCCAAATTCGCCTTAAACATAGTGAAACGTTGCTGTTTCTCAGTTAGGCTCCAAGAAATCTTGGCATGACTCCTCCATCTTTCTCACAAGTCCCAATGCCTCTCGTTTGTAGCCAAGTCGTCCTCTTTGTAATCAAAACGTCTTCTCAGCCTAAAAATAAGAACCAATGAAAAGGAAAGCAAGACAATCCTTCCGATATCTATAAGAACACAATTTGGATTCTATAAAGTAAAGAGTGTTATGAAACCAAGCTTTTGGGCATTAATAATTGTATATATTTAGTCAAAAACTTGAAGGAATTCCAAAGTTTAGTGATGCAATTATGGCTATATATGTAACATCGTGCTTGTCGGATAAGCTCTTCTCTAACTCTCCTAATCTCTCACTACAAGAAAAAAAACAAAATAGCGATGGAAGTTTACCAATCAAAAATAAAATGTCGGTAATAACCGACGGAAATACTATATGTGTCAGTAATGTTGGTTGGAAATTTTACTTTAGTGGCAGTATGAAAATCTGTCGCTAAATTCCATCAGTAAATTTCGTTGTCATTCGTCGACTTTCAACTAAAAGAAAATGATGTCGTTTGGCTTTCCCGAAATGGCGTCGTTTTGGTTAAAACAAGAACCTCTTCGCTTGTTGAACAAAACGACGTCGTTAGGGAGGAGGCCAAACGACGTTGTTTTGCAATGAATGTTTAAACGTTTAACGTTTATAACTTAACCAAAACGATTCGTTAAGTCATACACGTTTAAAACATAACCAAAAAGACGTCGTTTGGTTTTAAACCAAAACGACGTCGTTTTGATTATGTTGTAAACCACTAAACTACATTTCAGTTCTTGCCCCTTACATTTTGACCACTTATTTTTATTCAACTAGATTTCACTTTCCTCTAAATAGAATTGCAGGTCCTTGCCACCAACATCTATTGCAATTGATATGGGTTGGTTTGCAACAACTTTCATGAGCGCATTCTCATCATTTTTAGGAACCATTTCATATCCATTGATGGTCACAGTGGGAGCATTCATCTGCAGCAGGAACAGAAATATTAATTTGACAAGTACCTAATAGGAAATCTACTGGTGATTAATTAAATTACCTTAGCAGACTCGTAGGAACCATCTTTGGCTAAATAAGGATAGTTACTCTCTGTTGTCAATCCACCGGTTTGCTAATGAACTTGAATGCTTCTTCAATCAATCCTCCATTACAACCACTATTGACAGTGTTGCAGTCCACCAACTCTATCTCAGATAAGGAAACCTGCTGGCCTATTTTAATTTTAATTATACCTTCTACTGTAGGAATAGTTAAAATGCCCAGCAACTATCTGCAAGATATCAATATTAATAATTAGTATGGTTATGACTGCACGTAAGTGAATCAAATAGTTACATATATATGATTTCAAGAACTATATTCTTCCAAGACGAAGGAATATGGAACTAGCAACAATCCAAATGAATATTATCGAGCTTTTCATTAGGTTCAGAGAAATTATACTTACTACATTTTCCTTAGTTCTTAATATCATTGACGACTCCATTCTTGCTTCAATCAACTGAAGCAGGAAGATTTTGTGTCCTCCCTTGAGTGAAAGGGGTTACCTGGTGAGGGTTGCCGAACATCCTGTGGTGACTAACCTTTGAGCCTCCATAATGTTGAACGAACTCATGGTTGGTCATATCAGCAAACCCGTTTAGTTTCAACTTGTAAGGCTTGTCCATCTCTTTCACTTTATGAATATGCTCCAAATTTACCTTAAACACAGTGAAGCGTTATTGTTTCTTGGTCAGGCTATGAGAAATCTTGTGATGGCTCCTCCATCTTTCGTACAAGTCCCAGAGTCTCTCCTTTGAAGCTAAGTCCTCCTCTTTGTAATCAAAATATCGTGCCAACCTGAATAAGAGCCAACCAAAAAGAAAGCAAGACAATCCTTCTGGTATCCATTAGACTAGAATTTGGATTTTACAAAGTAAAGAGTGTTATGAAACCAAACTTTTGGGCTTTAATGATTGTAAATATTTAGTCGAAATCCTGAAGGAATTTGAGGTTTAGTGATGAAAGTATGGCTATATATGTAGCATCGTATTTGTCAGATAAGCTCTTCTCTAACTCTCCTAATCTCTCACTACAAGAAAAAACAAAATAGCGATGGAAGTTTACCGACCGAAAATAAACCGCCAACAACTACCGACGAAAATACTATATGCGTTGGTAATGTCGGTTGGAAATTTTATTTTAGTGACGGTATTAAAGTCTGTCACAAAATTTCATTAGTAAATTTTGTTGTCATTCGTTGGCTTTCAAATCAAGAAAAACGACATCATTTGGTTTTCCTAAAACAACGTCGTTTTGAATAAATTAAGAACCTTTTCGCTTGTTGAACAAAACGTTGTTGTTTGGGAGGAGGCCAAACGATGTCATTTTGCAGTGAAGGTTTAAATGTTTAAACCTTCCTTGTAAAATGACGTCGTTTAGGATGTTTAAACCTTAACTGCAAAACGACATAGTTTGGTGAAATCCCAAACAACGTCATTTACTTATTTTTGCTTTATCATTTATAACTTAACGAAAACGACATCGTTTGGTATAAATGTTTAAAACATATCCAAAATGACGTCGTTTGGTTTTTAAACCAAAACGAAGTCATTTGGTTATTTGTTAAATCACTAAATACACCTCAGTTCTTACACCCTTTAAATTTTGACTACTTATTTTTATTGAACTTGATTTCACTTACCTCTGAATAGAGTTGCAGGTCCTTGCCACCAACATTTATTGCAATTGATATGGCTTGGTATGCAACAGCTTTCAGGAGCGCATTCTCATCATTCTCGGGAACTATTTCATATCCAATGATGGTTACGGTGGTAGCATTCATCTGCAATAGAAATAGAAATATTAATTTGACAAGTACCTAACATCAAATCTCCTGATGATTAATTAAATTACCTTGGCAGAGTTGCAGGAACCATCTTTGGCTAAATTAGCATATTTACTCTTTGTTGTCAATCCACCGGTTTGCTCAATGAACCTAAATGCTTCTTCCATCAATCCTTTATTATAGCCATTATTGATAGTGTTGCAATCCACTAACTCTTGCTTAGATAAGGAGACCAACTGACCCGTTTTAATTTTATTGATACCTTTTACTGCAACAATTGCTAAAAATGCCCACCAGTTATCTGCAACAATATCAATATTAATAATTATTATAGTTATGACTGCACCTAAGTGAAGTAAATTGATACATATATATGATTTCAAGAACTATATTCTTCCTAGACAAAGGAATATGGAACTAGCAACAATCCAAATTAAGATTATCGAGCCTGTCACTAGGTTTAGAGAAATCATATTTACTACATTTTCCTTGGTTCTTAATATCATTGATGGCTCCATTCTTCCTCCAATCAACTGAAGCAAGAAGATTTTGTGTCCTCTCATGCATGAAAGGGGTTTCTTGATGAGGGTTGCGGAACATCCTGTCGTGACTAACCTTTGAGCCTCCATAATGTTGCATGAACTCATGGTTGGTCATACTAGCAAACCCGTTTAGTTTCAACTTGTAAGGCTTGTCCATCTGTTTCACTTTGTGAATATGCTCCAAATTTGCCTAAAACACAGTGAAGCATTGTTGTTTCTCGGTTAGGCTCCGAGAAATCTTGCGATGGCTCCTCCATCTTTCGTACAAGTCCCAGAGTCTCTCCTTTAAAGCCAAGTCCTCCTCTTTGTAATCAAAATGTCGTGCCAACCTAAAAACAAGAACCAACCAAAAAGAAAGCAAGACAAACCTTCTAGTATCCATAAGACCACAATTTGGATTCTACAAAGTAAATAGTGTTATGAAACCAAACTTTTGGGCATTAATGATTGTAAATATTCAGTCGAAAACCTGATGGAATTCCAAAGTTTAATGATGCAAGTATGGCTATGTATGTAGCATCGTGCTTGTCAGATAAGCTCTTCTCTAACTCTCCTAATTTATCACTACAAGAAAAAAAAACAAAATAGCGACAAAAGTTTACCGACTGGAAAAAAAACCATTGGTAATTACCAACGCAAATACTATTTGTGTCGGTAATGTCGGTTGAAAATTTTACTTTAGCGGCGGTATGAAAGTCCGTCACTAAATTTCGTCGGTAAATTTCGTTGTCATTTGTTAGCTTTCAACTCAAGGAAAACGATGGCATTTGGTTTTCTTGAAATAAAGTTGTTTTGGTTAACTTAAGAATCTCTTCGCTTGTTGAACAAAACGACGTTATTTGGGAGGAGGTCAAATGACGTCATTTTGAAGTGAAGGTTTAAACATTTAAACCTTCACTTTCAAATGACGTCGTTTGGGATGTTTAAACCTTAACTACAAAACGACGTTGTTTAGTGGTTATTGCTTTAACGTTTATAACTTAACGAAAATGACGTCATTTGGATAGCAAACGACGTCGTTTTTGTTAAGCTATGAGCCTTTAAAGCATAACCATAACGAGGTCATTTTGGTTATGTTTTAAACCACTAAACTATATTTCAGTTCTTGCATCACTTAAATTTTAACTACTTATTTTTATTTAACTTGATTTCACTTACCTCTGAATAGAATTGCAGGTCCTTGCCACCAGCATCTATTGTAATTGGTATAGGTTGGTTTGCAACAGCTTTCATGAGGTCATTCTCATCATTCTCAGGAACCATTTTTTATCCATTGATGGTCACAGTGGGAGCATTCATCTGTAGCAGGAACAGAAATATTAATTTGACAAGTACCTAACATGTAACCTCTTGGTGATTAATTAAATTACCTTGGCAGAGTCGCAGGAGCCATCTTTGGCTAAATAAGGATAGTTACTCTCCGTTGTCAATCCATCGGTTTGCTCAATGAACTTGAATGCTTCGTCAATCAATCCTCCATTACAGTCACTATTGACAGTGTTGCAGTCCACCAACTGTATCTCAGATAAGGAAAACAACTGGCCCATTTTAATTTTATTTATACCTTCTACTGCAGGATAGCTAAAATGCCTAGCAGCTATCTGCAACAATATTAATATTAATAATTAGTATGGTTATGACTGCACGTAAGTGAAGCAAATATTTACATATATATGATTTCAAGAACTATATTCTTCCACGACGAAGGAATATGGAACTAGCAACAATCCAAATGAAGATTATCAAGCTTGTCATTAGGTTCAGAGAAATAATACTTACTACATTTTCCTTGGTTCTTAATATCATTGATAGCTCCATTCTTCCTCCAATCAACTGAAGCAGGAAGATTTTGTGTCCTCCCATGTGCGAAAGGGGTTTCCTGGTGAGGGTTGCGAAACATCCTGTGGTGACTAACCTTTGAGCCTCCATAATGTTGCATGAACTCATGGTTGGTCATATCAGCAAACCCGTTTAGTTTCAACTTCTAAGGCTTGTTCATCTGGTTCACTTTGTGATTATGCTCCAAATTCGCCTTAAAAATAGTGAAACGTTGTTGTTTCTCAGTCAGGCTCTGAGAAATCTTATGATGGCTCCTCCATCTTTCATACAAGTCCCAGAGTCTCTCCTTTGAAGCCAAGTCCTCCTCTTTGTAATCAAAACGTCGTGCCAACCTGAATACAAGAACCAAGAAAAAAGAAAGCAAGACAATCCTTCTGGTATCCATAAGACCACAATTTGGATTCTATAAAGTAAAGAGTGTTATGAAACTAAGCTTTTGGGCATTAATGATTGTAAATATTCAGTCGAAAACATGAAGGAATTCTGAAGTTTAGTGATGCAAGTATGGCTATATATGTAGCATCGTGCTTGTCGGACAAGCTATTCTCTATCTTTCCTAATCTTTCACTACAAGAAAACAAACAAAATAGAGATGGAAGTTTACTGGTCAAAAATAAACCATCGGTAATTATTGATGAAAATATTATGTGTGTCGGTAATGTCGATTAGAAATTTTTCTTTAGCGGAGGTATGAAAGTCTGTCGCTAAATTCCATCGGTAAATTTCATTGTCATTCATCGGCTTTCAACTCAAGCAATACGACGTTATTTTGGTTAATTTAAGAACCTCTTCGCTTGTTGAACAAAACGACGTTGTTTGGGAGGAGGCAAAACGACGTCGTTTTGCAGTGAAGGTTTAAATGTTTAAACCTTCACTGTAAAACAACGTTGTTTGGAAATCCCAAACGACATCGTTTACTTGTTGCTGGTTTATCCTTTATGACTTAACCAAAACGACTTCATTTTGTTTAAATTCAAACGACATGGTTTTCGTTAAGTTATAAACGTTTAAAACATAACCAAAATGGCGTCGTTTTGGTTATGTTTTAAACCATTAAAGTATATTTTAGTTCTTGCACCTCTTAAATTTTGACTACTTATTTTTATTTAACTTGATTTCACTTACCTCTGAATAGAATTGCAGGTCCTTGCCACTAGCATCTATTGCAATTGATATGGCTTGGTTTGCAACAACTTTCATGAGCGCATTCTCATCATTCTCGGGAACCATTTCATATCCATTGATGGTCACGGTGGGAGCATTCAGCTGCAACAGGAATAGAAATATTAATTTGACAAGTACCTAACATCTAATCTCCTGATGTTTAATTAAATTATCTTGGTAGAGTCGCAGGAACTATCTTTGGCTAAATAAGCATAGTTACTCTTTGTTATCAATCCACCGGTTTGCTCAATTAACTTGAATGCTTCTTCCATCAATCCTCCATTATTGACAGTGTTGCAATCCACCAACTCTTGCTCAGATAAGGAGACCAGCTGACCCGTTTTAATTTTATTGATACCTTCTACTACAGCAACAGCTAAAAATGCTCGACAACTATCTGCAACAATATCAATATTAATAATTATTATGGTTATGATTGCACGTAAGTGAAACAAATTGTTACATATATATTATTTCAATAACTATATTCTTCCTAGACGAAGGAATATGGAACTAGCAACAATCCAAATAAAGATTATTGAGCCTGTCATTAGGTTCAAAGAAATCATACTTACTACATTTTCCTTGGTTCTTAATATCATTGACGGCTCCATTCTTCCTCCAATCAACTGAAGCAGGAAGATTTTGTGTCCTCCCATGTGTGAAAGGGGTTTCCTAGTGAGGGTTGTGGAACATCCTGTGGTGACTAACCTTTGAGCCTTCATAATGTTGCGTTAACTCAAGGTTGGTCATATCAGCAAACTCGTTTAGTTTCAACTTTTAAGGCTTGTCCATTTGGTTCACTTTGTGAATATGCTCCAAATTTTCCTTAAACACAGTGAAACGTTTCTATTTCTCGATCAGGCTCCAAGAAATCTTATGATGGCTCCTCCATCTTTCGTACAAGTTCCAGAGTCTCTCCTCTGAAGCCAAGTCCTCCTCTTTGTATTCAAAATGTTGTGCCAGCCTAAAAACAAAAACCGTCCAAAAAGAAAACAAGACAATCCTTCTAGTATCCATAAGACCACAATTTGGATTCTACAAGGTAAAGAGTGATATGAAACCAAATTTTTGGGCATTAATGATTGTAAACATTCAATCTAAAACCTAAAGGAATTCCAAAGTTTAGTGATGCAAGTATGGCTATGTATTTAGCATCGTGCTTGTCGGATAAGCTCTTCTCTAACTCTCCTAGTCTCTGCTTCCCTCTCTTACAGTCACCAGTTAATAAATAAATCAATAAATTGAAACCGATATAAATTTAAAACAGTGACATCCATCATTATCTAGGGTTTCATAAAATTGGGGATAGAAATTAGAGACCTTCTTGTCTTGATAAAGGGCAATCCAAACATGAACCTTGTTCATGGTTTGTCAGAGCATGAAGGCTCCCAAAGTCATCGCGAAGTAAGTTGCAACCTTAACCATTTTATTTTTTCTCCTTCTGCTAGTTGTGATCAAATAACAAAAATGGGCTAACGGATTTTAAGGGAATATCGTTACGATTTTGTCAAAAAGAATAGAAAGAGAATCAATTGGGAAAGAGAGACATGGATTCCATTAATTGAAGAGAGAAAAACAATTCATATGCAACCTTTTTCATGTCGTTGTAAATGTTCAGATCCGTTTTAAATACAACTACTATTATACTCTAGTTCGACGTCAACAATAGTAATACTAGACTTTTTATTTAAACGTAGCGCTCAGCCTTTCTCTCTAACGCTTTCCGTCAAGTTTTTATCATGCATCGTCTTCTTCATCTTCCTCCGTTATGAGAGAGAAAATACTTTGCGATAGGATATGATAGTGTGTAACTGAAAACATCTTAACATCAACAGTTGTTGGCTTAGTTTCTTTAGGGGACTGTAAAATCTTTTAGAAGAAGCAAAGTTTGGAGATTGAGTAAACAGTTGGGTAACGAAGAAACTAAGTTGATTCATCAATGAAATTACTTGTAGTTAAGCATTTTCCAGTTAAAACACTCAACTTATAGTCATTTGACATAAGACAATGCAAATGCCAATACTGTGATGGGATTCTCCTTGTTTACGCTTAATTACACAGTCATATTTCTTAAAACAAGAGAAAGTATAACACAAGAAAAGATAGATAATTAGTTAGTGAAGTGTGGTTTTCCAACACATACCTCTAAATAATCGATTGATTTTGTTCAAGGTACTTTTCATTGCTTTTCCTGAGGGACCATATACGTTTGATTTTTTTAAACACAAAAAGTAATAAGAAACCTCCAAACCAAGTTACTGGACGTGAGCGTATAAATCATATACTCTTTTTTGTGTATCAACTTACCATCATCTCTTCTCCTATAAATGGGAAATCCTTCATCATCAAAAGAAGTGATTCTTGCAAAAGATTTAGGATAATACTTTCCACATTTACCTTCATTCATGCATGGAGATTTAGGATTTAGACTTCCACAAGGCCCATGCATCATATGTTTTGAGACAATATTATATAAAGTTGTGTCAGTAATAGGATCTGGAATCTCGGCACAAATAATCTTGTCAAGCTCTTCAGGATTATGGTACCTCTCTTTATCATTTAAGAACAGAAGGATGTGAGCATGAGGTAAGCCATGTTTCTGGAACTCAATTGTGTAAACAACTGACACAAGGATGAAAAAAACTATCAAATAATATATTATACAATATAAAAAAAAGTTAAATGTCAGGATGTACTTGAAAAGAGATGTTGATGAAGAACTTTAAAATAATGACATTTAGTAATGCAAATGACTGAAAAAATATTGGAATATATTTTGCTTATCAATTAACATTTAAAGGGATCTTTAATAAATGATGAACATTAAATGATTAGTTAAAAATGCTTGTAAGAAATATATAAGGAATATATGAACCATGAAATATATACTAAAATAGTCATTAACAGAATAGAACAATTCAATGAAGCAACAATTGCAAGTCAAATAATTACAAATGCTTCGCAATATGACGTTAAAAGGAAAAAAACTACTTTAATAGGTCAAACCAATAGAAACTCATGATACAAATTGAAGAATAATGGACAAAAAAATCACCAACTTAGACTGTCCCAAAAATTTTGCCTCACATTAGCTCTTTCATCAAACAATTTAACTTCATCTTAAGAACGTGAACTATTAGATCTGGTCTATCTTGTGCTATCTTGTGCTTTCAAATTCAAATCCTTTAATTGACATGTCAATTCAGGCCACGTCAGATTACAAGTGAAAGTGATAAAGATGTCAGGATAGCTAGCCCATTTATAATTTTGTGTCATATATCTCGGCCCTCCAATAAAAGTTGACGGCAAAATTAGATGTTTACCAGTAGACGCACTTAATGTATGCCCTTGTGATACCGCTTTTGAAATAGTGCTATAAAGATCAACCCTAAGATCCTCTTGATGAGTTTTAACATAACTGATTCTTTGATTTTCCATCATTGTGTATCCATCAACAACAAATTGTTGGAATAGTCTCCCAGCATGCAATAGAAGAGATTTTTCATCATCTTTATCTTGCATTCTAAATGCTAAATACTCCCGTAATGTGACTTTAGTCCTCTTTTTAGTACTTGACAGTGATGCATCACTATAAGAGATATCTTCTTTATATCCTTCTACACCATAAGGAAATAACAAAGGGTATTGCATAGGAAGATAGGCTGGATGCAAATCATGTACTCTTTGTAATAACCAACATTGTGTTTGAACAATAATATCCTTCCCAATATCTGAAGTATCCACATTACCAACCACTAATGCTTTCTACCTGTGATGTTATAGGCAAGTTATAAGTTCTGCCATCACTTTCTCTTTTGTGGATTATTCTTAGCTTCAAATCTTTTATATTGGATGTTTGAAATATATCTCTTGCCATTCTAAAAGCCTAAGTCAATATATTATAACTATCAAGCATCTCTTTCACATTCATCACAATACTACGATCAAGAAAACTGTCATCATCTTTTGATCTAAAAATGGAACATATAGTTTCATTATGGAAAATTAATAATGAGATAAAAATTAAATGCAAGACATGGCGTGAATTTAAGATGTACCTTATAACAGTCATTCAATTATCAATTTCATGTTCTGTATAAAAGATATACATTTGGAAAAATTTTGGTGGTTGGCCTTAAACTAGAAGTAAGATGCCAATATGATGATACTTCTGGCCAGACATTACAAAAAAATAAGGACTATGTCCATCATAAGTGACTTGTCAACCTTTCCTCCCATAGAAGTGAAACTGAACATCATATTATAAATCTTGATATATTTCATAAAATGTTTGGATATTGCCAACTGTTTACTGAATACTAACTTTTTTATATACTCTGGAGGTTGCTTGAAATGTGGTAGTTAAATCTTTCCTTAAACACAGTAAAGACCAAATCTAGGGTTGGTAGTGTGCTTCGATTTATGAATCCTCTCATAGTACCACATTTGAGCTCCACAATAAGTGTAGACACAATAAGGATCACCAAGATCAATATATTTTGTAAAAGAAAAATAAATCTAATTTGAACTAAGGCAAACACAAGTTATGCAAAAGACGTTAAACAACCTCTGAGATATTAAATCTTTGTGTGCAAAGAAAGTGCTTTCTTCCATATCATTTTCATTAATCTCAGTTGCATAGTTTGTGTCATCACTTTCAACTACAATAATAATAAATGAATTAAATTATGTAATACCCTATAAGTAGATTGGAGAAATAAAAATTAATACAATGTCTTAACAAAATTATATAAATAGAAAATTTAAATATGTCAAGTGTACCTTATTGAGTAGATGCACCATTCAATTCATTTACAATAGCTGTAACAAAGAAGAAAAAGTTATTACATCAAAATTTTGAAAGGCAGTTAATTTAGCATAATTAGAGTTATATCCATACCATTCATATTATTATCTATTGTGCTACCAATTTCATCTGATAATTTAGATTGTGAATCTTCTGATGCAGGATCAGTAATGTCCTCAGCTTCATTATTTGTATCTTCTAGTGGAACGTTTAGATCTGGCAATCCAACTTCACATGCAATGTTTGAAGCCTCAATGTTGTCATGAATTTTGCAATTGCATGTTATAGCACTACATTTGCCCATACTTCTAATAACATGTCTTCCGAGCTTCATTGCTAATAGATTTGCAATTTGAGTTCTCTGCAGATTAAACATGATGAACATACAACAGATTGAATCTGAGGAAGGCTATTTACTTCAAAATTTTTCCTTGATTTGAGCCATTTGTTTGAGCAACCAGCTTCCTCCAAACATAAAAGAATGTATATGAAATTGAATAAGTTACAACAAAATATAACATTTTTATATACAATCTAATATTGACAAACCTGGAACAGCTAATGAGTTAAAATCTTTGAAAAGGTTCTTAGCACAGTTTGAAAGATCTAGAAATGGATGCCTTTGCTTGAATCCAGAATTTTTTAAACTGCTCTTGGCTGAACTGGATGTTTGGTTTCCATTTGCTTCAGAAATTGGTGTAACACCATTAAGTTGTAAATGAGTTTCAACAGATGACATTCTTCTTTCCAAAAGGTACTGATTTGTAAGAATTGAAGAGGAAGGTGGTAAGTGGTAAATAATAGTTTCTGATAATATTTCCATGAACTCCTAACAAAAATAACACAATAGTTGAATGTAAGCAAAAATGGATGTGTATTAAGTAAAACATAACTAATGTAAAGAGCACATCATATATAGATCTATTAAATTTGCATAAAGACTGTCATTGTACCTCCTAAAACACCAGTAGCAGTTGTACTTTCTGTTTGACTACCTGATGCATTTTCCTTCAATAGTGGAGTCTGCTTTTCTTTAAGATGAAAAGAATTTCTGCCATTGGAATTCATAACTTCACTCCTCATACCACATTGGTTTCTCCTTGAAGCCACAGGCAGAATTCTATATTGATTGCACATGATCCATTGTCTTTTGAGGTAGTTTTAGTAGTTATACCAAAGCAAAAACATATATAACAACCTGATATCTTCACAATAGATATACAAACTATATGTCTAACCTATTGACCTCACATATATATGCATGCTTGTGCAAACCAATTTTTATGCTTCATATAATTAATGCATATAACTACAATTTTCAATTAAAAAATTATCTTCTCATACTTAAAAGAATAAATATCTATACCTGAATATAATTGGCGCCTTGCTGGAAAGAATGCACCTCAACTCTGCAACTTCCGCTGCCGATTTCCACCTCGACGCAACTGTCCTACGTCGTCTCTCCAGCAAGCCCATCACGATCCATATCTCTATGTACACAGGGAGGATGGGAAGTACTTGTGGAGTCAGCGGTAGGAAGCTCCTCAGTTAGGTTTGGGTTAGTGTTAATTTGGAGAACGTTGAACTGGTGTTTTAAAATGGGTGGTTAAAGCTTGGGAGGCAACAGGGTAAACTGACAGGTAAAAGCATGAAATGAATGAAAAGGTTGTGGAGAAGCATTAAATGCTTTATTTTAACCAAAACATTATCTGTAAGCATTAAATGAATGAAAAGACTTTTGTAAGCATTAAATGAATGAAAGGGAGAAGCATTAAATGCTTTATGAAAAGCCTTGACATTTTTAAGCGAGAATTGGAGTGTTAGGGATTGAGTTTTAAGTAATTAAGTAGATTTTAATTTTTCAAAAAAATATTAATTAACTTAAGGCATTAGCCTTGGAATAACTACAAGAGTTTACCTAGGCCATTAAACAAGAAACAAACAAAGGAAGCTATACAACTAAACTCTAATGCAAATACAATTCAATTTACATTCAATAAGCATGCAAATTCATACATTTCAAAGTAGGAAACAAAGCAAGATTAAAGTAGCTAGTTACAAGAAGATAAGTGGAAAGCTTTAAATTCACCCCTTTAGTTAGGAAAATTTCTTTTATTAAGCTTAATGTTGTTAGAAGAAGTTTCTAGTTGTATATGGATTGTTCCTTGAAGATTCTAATGTTTCTTTAATTCCTTAGGCAGTAGATTGTATAACCCATAGCTAAGTGAAAGAGCCTTATGTCATCTATACATATATAGGGGGAAGGGATTCAAAGACCATTGGATAATGTCCTCAAATCTATAAAGAGGTAACGAGTCTAGCATTTGACTAGAATATGTTATCATGCTGCTTTAAAATAGGAACAAGTAAAAAATAAATGATTGTGGGATTCCTGTCAAATATTGCAAAGCTTACATGTTGAGTGTCTGAGAGTTAGATTAGTTATTTTAATCCTATCATATATAGATAACTTCACATCCACAACTAACCACATGATAAAGGTGACTTTAGAAGTAGCAAGTTAATTCCAAACCAGATTCAACCATGGGACATTAGGAGTTGAAGGTCAAATTAACTCTTTGCCCCTTAAAAAGTTGTTGTAACTTCTCCGTTGAATACTTTACAAAATGAAATTGTGGTTAAGCAATCAAGTATTTACTAGGTGAATTCTTCAAGGACCTATAGAATTTAGTACTTATAATAGTAAATTTCAATCAATGGTATTAAATTATGTATAGATATTCAACTTTAGTGTATAGTTTCTCCCTGAGCCTTTAAAGTGGTAATGCTTAAATAGGTCTTGTGCAATCATCACATTTTCCCCTATTCTTTTACCTTGTAAGAAGGTAGCTTAGGATTCACTAATAAAATTAGGAAGGATTAGCTTGAGTCTTTCTAATTCTATAGAAAATAAAGCTACAAGGGATTGGTCTACGTTATTTCAAGGTTGTAAGGAAAGAAGACTTTGGAAGCAGGCATAACAAGATTTTTTTATAAGCTTTTAGTGATTTAATGTTAAATAAAAATTTCATAACTATATTATTCATATCCTTTTATAAAAGGCTTCAAACTTTTTGAAAAAAAAATTTTATTATACCCATCTGGGCTGAGGGCTTTATGGGGGTTGATTTTAAACATAATCTTTTCAATTTCTTAAGTAGTGATAGGTTTATAAAGGAGCTCACTGTAATGGTTAGTAATGAGTTTAGGAATAGTATCATATATACATGACAAGGAATGTTCAAGTGTTCCAGATTTCCCAAGTATGTTCTCAAAGTAATCTTTAGCAAAATTAAGTTGTTCCTTTTGATTGGTGATCAAAACTCCATCTTCCTTCTTCAAGTAGGTAATGCTATTCCTATTTCTCCTTGAGATGGGTAAATGTAGAAGTACGTTGAGTTAGAATCCCAATACTTCAGCCA
Source organism: Erythroxylum oxycarpum (assembly GCA_025629785.1). NCBI lineage: Eukaryota > Viridiplantae > Streptophyta > Magnoliopsida > Malpighiales > Erythroxylaceae > Erythroxylum > Erythroxylum oxycarpum. Next base: position 21,098,793 of record JAOTAZ010000220.1, on the reverse strand, counting down.
TACAACCCTGATTTTTTTTCATTGATTGAGGATTGAATATTTAGTGACTCCATATATGAGTATAGAGTTTTCTTCTCCAATTGATTTTTGATAAGGTCACCAAGATGGGAATAAAAGCCCCTTTAGCTACTAAAACAAACCTTATTTGCGCTTGACACTAGAGTTTTGACTTCAATTATATAGTGTTGGTGTAGTTTTTATAACTCCATTTGAATAGCTTTCAATTTCCTATAAAGTTGATAAGATTTGGGCCAACATACTAAGTTTCAAAACCCTACTCATTGTTGCATTGAATCCATCATTAGAAACAAGGTAATTGAAGAATTTGAAAGGGGAAATCCTATCTTTGGTTTTCAATAGGCTAGAAATTCCAATCAAACCATGATCAGAATAGAGAATTTCTTGAAAGAATGCACTACTGTTTGGAAATTTTAGAAGCCATTCTTAGTTAACTAAAGCCCTATGATTGAACCTAAAATTGTTTTGTTAATTGGCCTCACTTTCTTACATTTTTGTACACTTGTTGACTCCTAATTGATGATTTTGTGCTTAAATTGGTT
>JAOTAZ010000220.1:21059868-21071263 GCA_025629785.1 Erythroxylum oxycarpum | reverse complement strand
ATTGACTGGTAAAAGAATTGGTCCTTGAGGGAGACGACTTTAGAATATTCACTGTGCGGGTACTAGGACGATTCTGTTCACTTGCAGAAATAATCGATCACTTTGTTTCGTCTGCTCTTTGCTTCATCTACTTTTTACTTTATCTGCTATTTGCTTCGTCTACTTTTTGATTCGTCTGCTTTTTGTTTCGTCTGCTTTGTGCTTTGTCTGTTTTTCTCAATTCGTCTCACCCTTCGTTTTAGGTTGACTTTTTGCTTCATCTGATATTAACCAGAGCATCTTCTGGTCCAAATTTGACACTCTAGACGATAGAATTTGTCTTTAAGGTCTTCTTGAAAATTTTAGATCTCAAAGTCCTCTTTGAAACCATCTTAAGATGATCTCAATCCGATATCTCTTGAAAGAGTTATGCTAATTTTAAAACAGCTTCTGTTTACTATTCATTTGCTATCGTCTGGTCCCACTTTTGACCTACAGATGATAGAATTTGTCTTCAAGTTCTTCATAAAGGTTGTAGATATTGAAGTCCCCTTTTTAACCATCTAAATAACTACTTGATCTGATATCTTTAGAGAGAGTTATGGTAATTGTAAAACAGCGTCTGTGTACTATTCATTTTGTATCGTCTGGTCCAAATATGACTCTCTAAGCGACAAAATTTGCCTTCAAGGTCTTCATAAAAGTTATAGACCTATAAGTACTCTTTCAAACCATCCAATAATGACCTTGATCCAATACCTATAACGAAAGTTATGCTAGTTGCCCTAAAAGAAAAAGGTTCAATATGATTGAGGACAGAACCTTATTCGATTCTTTTAGCCTTAACCTTGTCATCCGACCTCCAATTGAAGTGATTATTGGACCAATAGATTCCTAATACATTTTTATATCTCTCCACAAAAAAAAGAGTAGCATTGTGGATCAAATTGGAAAAGGTTAATTAAATGAAAGTGTGGGATCTATTGGAATAGTGAAATAGGATTATCTTACTGAATATATTTAAGTGTTTTGTTTATATCTGGATCTATAGAATTCCAAATGAGATTATTTTTGATTTTGAATAAACGAGAGACATAGGACTACAAATAATCTAAATAGGTCAAATTGTGATTCAGTTTCGAAGATGTTCAATGTCTGGATGGAAATTGTGCATAATATACTGTTTTGGACAAGAACAGTTTGAAAATGTTTGAAGTATATCTTTCAAACCACTGAACTAAATTGAATGATTTTGGTGTCAATGGAAACATAATACATAGGGGAATATGTTCATAGAAGAAAGTGCTGCAAAATAACTTCAGTATCAAGGTCAGAAAGAACATGCAAATTTGACCTGAAGTGCTATGTTTATGGAAAAATCTGAAAAAGATTTATTGGGTTACAACTTGTGATTGCAGTGGTATCATTGAGTTTTAAACTTAAGTATAAATTATACTTAAGTAAGTCTTAATGAAGGGAAGTGGATGAGTGGATAAGGTATGGACAGGTGTCCAGGCTTTAAAGTTAAGCTTTAATAACCTTGAAAGACAAGTTGTTGTTCTTGTCTTTATCCTTCTTGAAACTTCTTTCTTTAGAGTTCCTCCAACACAGAGTTTTTCAACAATATTCACCAAAGTTAAATCTTGCTTTTGTCTATTTGTCGTCACTTCCAGTTTGATATTTCTTTCTTCTATCCTAAGAAAAATCGAACCTTCTTGTCAACTTTCAGGTTGATGTACGTGGGTGCGTGAGTGATTAGGTTTATGCAATTTTGCTGATTTTGGAGCTTCAAACAAGTAAGCATGTTATGATTATGTAATTTTTTAAATGAAATGAAGCATCCATTATTAGTTCGCTGCTAAATGATTAAGAACAGTGATATTTTTATTTTTTAGAAAATGAGTGAGGAGATTTAGTGTGTCGTACATGGTGATTTTCTTTAGATTTGATGGCTGAAATGTTATAGGATAGTGTTAAACCAGCTTTTAGAGTTGAATGAAAATGTGTATGATGTGAAAGAACGATTAAAGTGATAGTTAGAGGAATAAATGAAAAAATACAAAAGTTATAAATGTAGACAAAATTGAAAGTGAAGAACTGCAGAAAATGTAATGAAATGCGTGAGTCTTCTAGTTTTTGGATGATCATGAAAAATTATAGATTTTTGATTTGGTTGTGATTTAAAGAATTGATGAGTGACTAATGTTGGACCCCGAACCTTTCTATTAAATGAGAAATTTTTGGCAATTATTCATGTGCAAAGAAAAAGGAAAATTCTTGAATTTCAAATGAAATGGCAAAAATGATTTAGGTACAAGATGAGTTATATGTGATATGTTGGCAGTGAAAAGCTGGAAAATGTATATGTTCATTTGAGTATGCTTCAGTGTTTTGGCCATAACGTTTGCTCTAGTTAGCCAAATGAGATGATTCTTGATCTGGATTAAACTAGAGAGAAAAGGCTACAATTATTCTGACAAAATCAAGTTTTGATTCGGTCTTTAAAAATGTCAATTTTTGGATGGAAGTTGAGCACAGAAAAATGTTTCAGTATAAGGATAGGCTGAACTATTTAGGGTATAACTTTTGGACTATGGAACCAAATTGAACGATTTTGATGTCATTGGAAACATAAGACAATGAGGAACATTTTCTTATAAGGAAGTGCTATCAAATTCCTTCAATTACATGATTAGAAAAGGTCTTGATTTTTGGAAGGAGTTAAGCGTGAATTGAATAATTTTGAGGTTTGCAAGATTAATTAATTTTATTTGGAGTTAATTATTGTGTTAATGTTGGTTGGATTTTAAAATATGGTTTGGTTGGATTAAGTAGCAAGAGTACGTATGAATGAGGGCTTTTTGGGAAGATCACTAAGCCATTTAAGTTATAAGACTTATAAGGAAAGGTATAAGGGTCATTACTCATTCATTAATGTCATTATGGTAAATAAGACATGTGGGTTGGCTTTAGGGAAGGGGCATGCACGAAATTAGGAGAAAAAAGAACAAAAAGAAGAGAGAAGAAGGAGATTTCGGCGGAGAAAAAGAAGAAAGAAGAAAAGAAGCTAGGTCTTGATTTTTCCATACTTTCAAGATGGATTTTGAAGTTGCTCAAGAAGGGAAAAAGGAAGAGGATGATGAGAGCTTCCTTTCAAGCCAAGAAACTCCTCATTTGGTGAAGGATCAATGTAAGAGAAATTTTGATTTGTTGGGTTTATGAAAAGGTTTTGGTTTAGATAGCTTAAGAATTGTATGTGTTTAAGTTTTCTAAGACCAATTTTAGTGATTAGGTGTTATAGGTTGTCCATTTTAAGTTCCTTTTGATTAGGGATTTTTGCTATGGATGAAGGAGATTAAGGGAGGCAAGAAGAGCAAGAGGAAAGGCATCTTGAACAAGTCTAAAGCAAGGGATTTTACGGTGGGTAACATCTTTGTAATTGAGAAAATGAGCTATTACCATTATTGTCAATAAATGGAATTTAATTCTTTCCAACAACTTTAAAAATGTGTATTTATTACTCTTTAGTATGATTTGAGAATATGATGTGTCTTTTTCTTGTAAATTAATTGTGAGAATGTTTTCATGTTGTGTTGATGATTGTAAAAGAATGCGACTTTTGGAAAGAATGCAATGGTTATAAAAATTGCTTTCGGAAATGTGGCATTTTGGCCAATATGTTTGAAAAGTGTGAAATGTATGCTTATATGGGTTTGTGGTGATCCCTTAAGTGAGTCAAGTGCACTTGTCTATAGGCTTTTCCCGCCCGCCCACTAGTGGTATGAAGCTCCTCACGGACTCCCATAAGTTCACGGCTACACATGACTGCTATGTGGAAATGTGTGGTACGTTCTGTTTTAGATCCACCTGAACCATTTCCAACGTCTTTATGTGATTATGTTTTGAAATCATTTTGATGTATTTCATTGTGTTGATTTTTTAAATGGCTTGATAAGTTGTACGTTTTGGAACACATATGTGGCATATTTGAAAATGTAGATTTTTACATTGGAAATAAAATGATTTAAGGATTTTTTTACTTTTGTTCTTGGTTATAAATATGTTACTCACGAGCCGTTGAGCTCACCCCATTCTTTCCTCCCATCCACAGGCGATGAGCAAGAAAATGAGTGACCGAACCGAGGTCAAGGCATCACTCTCGTTTGATTTTTGATTTTGAAGCTATATTTTGTAAACAACGCTTTGGTTGCATTTTTGGAATAAAATTTTTGTTCATGTGGTTTCTTTGTAATTTGAATTTTCGAAACTTTAATGTATTGGGGCTAGAAATGCCCACTAAAGCTTGGTACGAACTCATAAGTTGATATTAAGGAAAAATATTCAAGTTGTATTGTGTTTTGCCGATGCTTGTTCCAAAAACTATTTTGCATTGTTTCTGTAAATGTCCATAAGGGTAGGTTTGTGTATGCTGTACTTTAAGGCAAATTCTGGACTGATATGGATTGTAATGGATCAAGTAGCCTTCTTGAAAGTTATAGAGGAATTTTATAGCTTTCCAACGATGTATAATGTGCTATTTTTGGATGTGGGAGTTGAAAGATGTGAATTTTTGAAGTTGGGTGCTGTCAAGAATGGCAAATTTTGGGACAGAAACTTTGAGTGAATTTTTGACCCTCATAGAGTTAGAAATTATTCTTAGAGTCTTCATGAAAGTCGTAGATTGTCTTTATATCTTTCCGTTGATATAAAGTATGACATTTTTGGACGAGGGAGTAGAAGGTTATGATATTTAGAAGTTCTGTTGTTATTTAGGGTGACATTGATCAGACAACCACTTTGGGGTGATTTTTAACTTCTTTAGACGCTGAATTAGTTTTTAAGTCCTCCATGGAAATTGTAGAAATTCCTTTTAGCTTTTCATTGATACCAAATTTGCAAATTTTGGAGTTCTGAGTAAGAAGTTATGAATTTTGGAAGTTTGGTAGTTGAGTTAAGTACCCAGGAGGCTAGCCCTCGCGAGGGCGAGGGCGAGGGCGCTCGCGGTTGCCGCGTCGAACTTACAACACGATCGATTTTTGATTTCCTTCTCCGATTCCGACCTCTCTCCGCTCTTTTGGCCATAACTTTATCGTCCAACCTTCGATTGACCTGATTTTTAAAGCATTGGATTTCTAAGACATTTCTCTACCCCTCCACAAAAATTTACAGCTTTTGATATTAATTTTGAAAATTTTGGATTGAATCAAAGTGAGAGGATCGGTTAAAAGAGTATGAGTTGGATATTTTTCTGAACAGACTTCAGTATTTTGGCGCTATCTTGAACTGTAAAGCTCTAATTGAGTTGATTCTTGTTACTAAATAAACTAGAGACATGGAACTACAATTTATCTGAAGGAATCAAGTTTTAACTTAGGCCCTAAGACTTTCAATTTCTGTAAAGAATTAGGGTGTGGTATTCGGTCTCGGTTTAATTTTAGCTCGAAAGTGTTTTAGCCAATACTTTTTTGTTCTGAACCAAATTGAGCATTTTTTACGTCGTTAGAAACTGAAGGCAATAAGGAACAAATGTTGTGAAGAAGTCTTATTGAAAATCCTTTATGAACTATCCCAAAATCTGTTCAGAAGTAAGTGAGATGAGTTCGTGTTTGAGGTTTGACTTGGTGTGGGCACACGAACCTCGTGGGATGCGTGCCTAGATGTCACGTAGGACATCGACACGTGACTCATAATGGCAGGGGCCTAAAACTCGAGTTGGTACTCCAAATTGTAATTACGGTCCATATATCACTAGATCCGGATGAAGGAGGAGATGTGCAGAAAACAACATTTCAAACACTTAAGGATCAGTTTGAATTTTTGGTAATGCCCTTTGGACTCACAAATGCTCCTTCCACTTTTTAGAGCTTGATGAATGAGATCTTTAAACCTTTTCTGTGTGAATTCTTGTTTGTGTTGTGTAACTTCAAAATGGGCACCGTGGAATTTCAATGGGAGGGTAAGATAGTGAGACTAACAGGAAATCCAGAAGAACAAGCGAGGGAGATTTTAGGTAGGTGCCTTCACAAGTTAATTAGAAATTATAACAAAAAAACTTTATTGATTTTGTGTTTGTCATACCCCGTTGAATTCGATATGCAACATCTTATGTTGAATGATGATATTAACACCCAAGAAGAGATAGAAGGTTTGTTAGCAGAATTTTGCGAAGTCTTTTAAGAACTAAACAATTACAGCCAAAAAGAGCATCCGACCATGCTATTCATCTTAAGCAAGGGTTAGACATGATAAACATTAGACCTTACCGGTACTCAAAGGAACAAAAGGATGTAATCGAAAAATTTGTGCAAGAATTAATGGAACAAGGTTTCATCCGGAAGAGCGTCAGCCTTTATTCCTCACCGGTCATTCTCATAAAGAAAATAGACAATACTTGGAGAATGTGTATTGAATACTAAGGATTAAATAAGTACACTATTAAGAGTAAGTTCCCAATGTCATTGATAAAAGAGTTATTGGAAGAATTGAGGGGCTCGAGCTGGTACTCCAAATTGGACTTACGGTCCAAATATCACCATATTCGGATGAAGGAGGAAGATGTGTAGAAAATAACTTTTCGAACACTTGAGGGTCAGTTTGAATTTTTGGTAATGTCCTTCAGACTCAATAATGCTCCTTCCACTTTCCAGAGCCATATGAATGAGATCTTTAAACCTTTTCTGTGTAAATTCTTGTTTTTGTTGTGTAACTTCAAAATGCGCAACACAGAATTTCAATGGGAAGACAAGATAGTGAGACTAACATGAAATCCAGAAGAACAAGTGAGAGAGATTTTAGGTAGGTGCCTTCATAAGTTAGTTAGAAATTCTAACAAAAATATTTTATTGATGTTGCGTTTGTCATAGCCATTGAATTCCACATGCGACATCTTATGTTTAACAATGATATTAACACCCGAGAAGAGATAGAAGGTTTTTTACCAGAATTTGGTGAAGCCTTTTAAGAACTAATCGATTTCTACGGAAAAAAGCATACGACCATGCCATTCATCTTAAGCAAGAGGTGGACACGATAAACATTAGACTTTACCGATACTCGGGGAAACAAAATTATGCAATCGAAAAATCTGTGCAAGAATTAATGGAACAAGGTTTCATCCGGAAGAGCGTCAGCCTTTATTCTCACTGGTCATTCTCGTGAAGAAAATAGACAATACTTGGAGAATGTGTATTGAGTACCGAGAATTAAACAAGTACACTATTAAGAGTAAGTTCCCAATCTTATTGATAAAAGAGTTATTGGAAGAATTGAGGGGTTCGAGTTAGTACTCCAAATTGGACTTACGGACCAAATATCACCATATCCGGATGAAGGAGGAAGATGTGTAGAAAATAACTTTTCAAACACTTGAGGGTCGGTTTGAATTTTTGGTAATGCCCTTCAGACTCACGAATGCTCCTTCCCCTTTCTAGAGCCTTACGAACGGGATCTTTAAACCTTTTTTGTGTAAATTCTTTTTTTGTATTGTGTAACTTGAAAATGCGCTACGTGGAATTTCAATGGGAAAGCAAGATAGCGAGACTAACAGGAAATCTAGAAGAACAAGCGAGGGATATTTTAGATAGGTGCCTTCATAAGTTAGTTAGAAATTCTAACAAAAATACTTTATTGATGTTGCGTTTGTCAGACCACATTGAATTCCACATGCAACATCTTATATTGAACGATGATATTAACACCCGAGAAGAGATAAAAGGTTTTTTAGCAAAATTTGGTGAAGTCTTTCAAGAACCAAGCAATTACTGCTAAAAAGAGCGTACGACCATGCCATTAAACTTAAGCAAGGGGTGGAAACGATAAACATTAGACCTTATCGGTACTTGGGGGAACAATAGGATGCAATCGAAAAATATGTGCAAGAAGTAATGGAACAAGGTTTCATCCAGAAGAGCGTTGACCCTTATGCCTCGTTGGTCATCCTCGTGAAGAAAGTAGACAATACTTGGTGAATGTGTATTGAGTACTGAGAATTAAACAAGTACACTATTAAGAGTAAGTTCCCAATCTCATTGATAAAAGAGTTATTGGAAGAATTGAGGGGCTCGAGTTGGTACTCCAAATTGGACTTACGGTCTAGATATCACCAGATCCGGATGAAGGAGGAAGATGTGCAGAAAACAACATTTCGAACACTTGAGGGTTAGTTTGAATTTTTGGTAATGCCCTTCGGACTCACGAACGCTCCTTTCACTTCCCAGAGCCTTATAAATGAGATCTTTAAACCTTTTCGGTTTAAATTCTTGTTTTTTTTAATGATCTTTGTATTTACAGCACAGACTTCTAGCAACACCTGAGACATTTGTGCCATATTTTGAAAGTCTTACAACACCAATGGTTATTCCTCAGGGGAAGCAAGTGTACCTTTAGACCAAGACAAGTGGATTATCTTAGGCATTCCATTTCAGAAAAAGGATTGTCTACAGATAGTTGAAAGGTGGAAACTATCCAACAGTGGCCTCAATCCTGTAAATTGAAGGAACTTCGAGGATTTTTAGGATTGATAGGATATTATAAGAGATTTATAAAACATTATGGAATTATTGCGAAACCATTCAATGCACTACTAAAAAAGTCGGAGGCTAGGAAATGGGAGTGGAAAGCGGAGCAGTAGATATCATTTGAACAACTTAAGGAAAAATTGATGGAGGCCCCTGTATTACCATTACTAGACTTCACAAAACCATTCATAGTGAAGGCAGATGCATGTGACAAGAGCATCATAGTTGTGCTTCATCAGGATGGGTGTCCCATAGAATTTCTGAGCAAGGCGCTGACAATCAAGCACCAAGGACTCTCAACCTATTAAAAGAAGTTTCTGGCCATCATCAAGGCAGTGAAGCAATGGCACAATTGTCTGAAGGGGAGATTCTTCAGGGTGCAAACAAACCATCAAATCCTAAAAAGCCTTATGGAGTAGCGTATATCGACACGTTTTCAACAGAATTAGCTACCAAAACTTATGACTTTGAATTAACATATAAGAGTGGGAAAGAAAATATGGCGGTAGATGCCTTATCTAGAATTTCCAGTCAACAATTACTAACAATGTCTGTGTCAAACATACAAGCAATCTTATTAGAGGAAATCTGTGAAGGTTGGGAGAAGGACACTACGATAAAATATCTCATAAGGAAGCTTGAAAGACAAGAAATGTGCTCTGATAATTATGAACGGAAGCATGGGTTATTAAGGTGGAAAGGAAGAATTGTGATCGGTTGTGATAAGAAGCTTCAAAGGAAAATTATAACAATTGCTCATGATAACCTTAAAGGGGGACACGTCGAAGTGACAACAACGATCAAGATGATTCGAATCCTTTCCATTGGAAACAAATTGCTAAGAACATTAGAAACCACGTCAAAAATTGCATCACTTGCCAGAGAAGCAAGCATGATCATACAGTGTATCTGGGTTTACTCCAGCCCTTACCGGTACCTAAAGGATGCTGGAGAGAAATCACCATGGACTTATTGAGGGCCTGCCATCATCAAGAGGGAAGTCTTCCATTTTCATAGTGGTGGACTACTTTAGTAAATATGCACATTTCATAGCCATTAGACACCCATATATGGCGCAGGATATTGCACAAATTTTCATAGACCATGTGTTCGAGCTACATGGGATGCCATAAATAATAATCAGTAATCGAGACCCCTCCTTTTAAGCATATTTTGGCGAGAGATGTTTAGACTACAAGAAGTTAAGCTGAAAATGTCGACAGCCTACCATCCACAGATTGATGGATAGACTGAGGTAGTCAACAAGACATTGGAGATGTATTTGTGGTGCTTTTGTAGTGACATGCCACAGAAATGGACAAGTTAGATAGCAAAGGCTGAATAGTGGTACAACACGACAAACCATGCGGTAATTAATTCTACCTTATTTGAAATTCTCTATGGATACCCACTACCACTGTATGTACCCTACATTGCTGGAGATTCAAGTAATGTTTTGATTGATCAAGTGCTATAAAAGAGGGAGGCAGCGCTCCAAATTGCTAAATTCTATCTAAACAAAGCAAAACAGAGGATGAAGGCTCACGCATACAAGAAATTATTAGAAAGAGAATTTGAAGAAGGAGAGTGGGCTTACGTAAAGTTACAACCATACAGGCAACATTTACTGTAACGAAGACATAACCAAAAGCTGACGCCTTTATACTTTGGACCTTACTAGATCATCACAAAAGTAAATAAGGTGGCATATACTCTGAAATTTCCTGATAACTCCTCTATTCATCCTACCTTTCATATGTCCTAGTTAAAAAAATTTGTTTCAGATAATATAGCAATGTTGAACCACTTACTAACCAATATAACAGAGGCGAAAAGAATTCCAGTAGCAGTTTGGGATAGAAGAATGGTCAAGCGCCACAATTGAGCAATTACACATTTATTAGTTCAGTGGCAAGGAGAATCCAAGGAGGAAGCAATGTGGGAAACTTTGTTTGAGCGGCAGAAAAGGTCCCTGTATGTCAATCTAATGAACAAGGCTATTTTTTAAGGAGGGGGGTCTAACTAAAGCAATATAGATGATGAAGAAGATGGAAACGACGTCGAAGGTTAGGTATCAGTAAATAAATGAATATGTAGCGTATCGAACAATAACCCTAGCAACCTAACGTTAAAAGAAGACACGTGATATTATCCAGAATTTTCTTCTGCTATATTAAGTAGCTGTTGTAATGTAATGCTAGATAATGAAAAATATTGTGTTGTTGTCTTACTCTCAATCTCTCCTTATTATTTCTCTCTCCTCCCTTATCGCTCATTCTTTCTATTCTGTTACGAATAGCTTGTGAGTTAATAATTTCTAAAAAGTGTGTTCCTCCCCAACATCAATTAATCCCAGGCTTATGCACAACGTTCGTATCATTGATGACTTTTCCTCTCAACTTCTTCCTCTAGAAGGTGCGTGTTTTGCCCTCCAACTTCAACCAATCCCTGGAAAGAATTCAACAAAAGAAAAATTCAATTGAGTTTTTTTAAACAATAAACACATCAACAAACCCATCCTTTAAAAAACCCAATTCTATATCTTTATCTCTAGATAAGAAATAAAACAAGAATAAAATAAAAAGCTCCATCCTTTTAATTTCTTCAACCATGATTCATAAAATCTAGGGAGGATTCACATAAGTTAGAAAGGGGTTGACCTAAAGTTTGTGCCTTTATTCTTCATAAAACTTAAGTTGGTGTCTACTTACAAGAAATTTTTTGTTTTAGTTTTTATGATTCTGAAGTGGGCATTCGAATTATAAATATAAGCAATGAGAATCCATTTCGACATTCGTCATAACAAGTAACTAAATAAAAGGTCATTTCAAATTATTAAATATTTTATTTCTATTTATAGTAATTAAAATGATATTGTTATTCTTTCAAGCTTTCTCCCA
>JAOTAZ010000220.1:21001859-21024044 GCA_025629785.1 Erythroxylum oxycarpum | reverse complement strand
GTTAGGGATTTGTGGTAGTTTTGAAGATTTGAAGAATTGGAAGCTTAAATAGGTAAGAAACATGTTTTATATCATGGATTTATAGTTAAATAAATCATTTGTGATGTTATTTGAAATTAATTGCATGGAAATTATGTTTTGGGTATGTGTGTGTGCGTACATTTCTTGCCGATATTGATGATTAATGATGTAGAATATGATGCATGTGATTTAGAATGTTTTGGAAGTGAAAGGTGGAATAAATGGAGGTTTAGGTGAGTGTAGAAAATGATGGATGATGAAGTGTATGCTGCTGCCATTTTGTGGATAAATGTTCAAGTGGAGGTCTTGATTTAATGTTGTTGATATATTGAGTGAATTGAGTAGTGTTTGAGTGAGGAAATAGTATGGAAGAGGTAGGAGAAGAGTTAGGATAAAAATCTGGAAATTTTGTTTGAGTATGGTTCAAGGATTTAGCCATAACTTCTTCTATAATTGTCCAAATGAGATTATTTTTGGCTTGAATCAAACTAGAAGTGTTTGGCTCTATTTCTTGTGAAGGAAGTGATGTTTAATTTTGGCTTGAAGAGTTCCAAATTTTTACTTGAATGTGTCAATGTGTGTAGGGATGAACAGTAGCCCGAGAATTGCATTTTGTGATCTAAAACTTTGGGAATTGTTTTGGGTTAATTTAGGCAGATTTTGCTAAATTGGTCTTCATGAAAGTTGTAGCTTTTCTTGTTAGCTTTCTATCGCTACTAAGTATGACATTTTTTGATAGTGAGGTTGAAAGTTATGATCTGTTGACTTTTAGATGTTATTCCAAAGATTAATGTGCATTGTCCTTGAAAATGTCTCTAAGTGTAGGTTTTGGGATACAGTGCTTTGAGGCCAATTATGGACTATTATGGTTTAAATGGGTTCATGTAGCCTTATTGAAAGTTATATATGAATGTATTAGCTTTTTAATGATGTATAATATGCCATCTTCGGATGCAGGAAGTGAAAGTTGTGAATGTTTGAAGTATGGATATGGTTTAAGTGATATTTTATTTAATAATCTTTAACAGGGCAGCAACAATCATGTGAGAATTTGACCTTGTTAGGGGTAGAATTTGCTTCTACGTTCTTCATGAAAATTGTAGAATGTGTTCTGATATTTTCATTGATATAAAGCATGGAATTTTTGGACAATGGGATAGGAAATTATGATTTTTAAAAGATTGTGGTACTGTTTAGGATGACATGTAATGGGCAGAAACATTGATTGAGATTTTGACCCATTTAGTGGTTGAAATTGCTTTTAAGTGATTCATGAAAGTTGTAGAATGTGTTCTGATCTTTCCATTGATATCAAGCAAGGAATTTTTGGCTAATGGAATAGGAAGTTATGATTTGTTTTAAAGAGTGTGATTGGTTAGGAGGAGATTTGCAGGACAGTAACTTTGATTGAGATTTTGACTCCTTTAGAGGTGGAATTGGTTTTTGGGTCCTTTATGGAAATTATATACCTTTCTCTGACCTTTTCATTGATACCAAGTTTGCAAAAATTGGAGCTCGGAACCAAAATATATGACTGTTTGAAATTGGTTGTTGGAGTAGGCGAGGACGCCTTTTGTGATTTTTATTGTTATTTCTTTTCCAATCCGACCCTTTGCCTTCTTTTGCTTATAACTTGGTCATCCGACCTCCGATTGACCTGATTTTTAAGGCATCAGATTTGTAAGATAATTATCTACCTCTCCATGTGAATTTGTAAATTTTGGAGATTACATTGAAAATAATGGATTAAATCAAAGTGAGAGGACCGAGTGATTATTTTTCTGGTCAGTGTTTTAGCAATAATTGGACTTATAGAAATCCAAATTGAGTAATTTTGGTGTCAATGGATTTCTAAAATTTAGGGGAACATTTTGTGATGAGATTTATAGATTGATACTGGGATTGTCACGAACATGCATTGTACACATTTCAATTCCTGCATGTGCAATATTATACATTTTTTATTGTACAATTTGTAATATATGTGTATTTTAATTGTTGTAAAGGCGCATTTGGAACGTCAACTCACAGACGTTGTCGAGACTTCCAGGCACTAGCTTAGGAAGCTATTGGTGAGTAATCTAGAAGGTTTCTCTCAATTTTTAATTGCCTATATTTCTGTGGTGGATAATGGTAGGTTATGATTTGCTTGTGATTATGGATTCCGGACAAAAGGTCCGATGACTGTATACTGGGGAGTTGTCTTATATAAGTGTTAGTTGTATGTGAATTTGAGACCTACGTGCCTATGATGTGATTAGTTGTGACATATGTGATGGATTACGATATATGCTGATTGATTGTGGCATATGCATTTTATTCATGAATGCATAATCAGAAAATGACAGTTGTGACCGGAGCAGCCACCAATTAGAGCTTAAAGGTCAACGAGTGTATTTGAGCCTCGACCTCAACAATGATTTAAAGCCTTAGGTTCAATGCTTACTGTGCCCTATATGGGACAGTTCAGGCGCTTGGTCACGACACCGTAGTAATTGGATAAGTGTCACATGAGCATTTCAAATGCATTAGATTAAATATGCTTGATTGAGTGAAAGGCAAATGCCTTATGCTTATGTGAAATGAAGTGTTACTTATGATTGATGTGAAGTTATGAAATAATTTTGATATTCTTGATTGTTGCATAAATTGAGTGAACCATCGATGATGGTTACCTCACTGAGTTCGCAAAACTCACTCAAAAATTTGCAATTATTTTTTAGGCTTTCAGGACCGAGAGTAGACTCCTAGCTTCAGAGAGACTTTTCTAGCCATGTAGATTGTTTTGGCAAGAGAAGTCATGGCTCACAGGTCGGTCAACTAAGACTTTTGGGATGGCCTAGATAGATTTGATGTTCTGAAGTGGTCAATGAAGTTATGAAATTGTTTGACATTGTTTTGTTTCGATCTAGTTGTAAATATACATGGTATTAATGAGGGCTGCGATATCTGAATGATTTGTTGATAAGGATCACAATATTGTACCCTGAAATTTCCATTGAACATGCATTGTGCATACTTTATATACATTGATGTGCATAAAAGAGCATTTGTGCATTTGTACAACAATTTGATATTTGTGAATGTGTTTTGTATATTTTAAAGGAGCACATCGAACGATAGTTGGATATTGCCGGACCATCCAAACAATAGCTTATTGGAGCATGCTGTGAGTCAACCTAGATGATTTTGTAGGATTGATTTGATTTGATTTGTTTAAACTTCCAACATTATTAAATTGTTTGTGATTTGTTTACAAATTCCAGACTTTAATTGTCCGAGGAGATCACTATTCAGGAATGTATTAGAAATGCTTTGATTGCGGCTTTGATTGCTATGGAATTCTGAATGTTATGTGAATTCTCAACGAAATTTGAATGCCGAACCTAGGTCCAACGATTATGAGTTTTTTTTAGCTTCATATGTGATTGCCATATATGTCATATTCAGTTTTGATGCATTTCATAAAATGCATGCTCAGATAAAGGCGTTGTGACTTGCATTGTCAGTATGAAGCGCTTCCACGTAGAGCTTTGCTCCGTGATATATATGTGTGCACATAGAGCTATGCTCCGTGATTCTGTTCTGACTGAGTCCTAGGGGCCAATATTTGTATAAGTATGTGATAGGCATTCAGTCACAACAATACGAATGAATGTTAGTCTTATATGCATATGTATTTGTTTATATATGATATGTTTTGCAATGATTAAATGTTATACCATATTATGTGAGTCTTTGAATAATAAATGTATGTTAGAATGACTATTTGCGTAATTTGTGATGTGTATATTGATCCCGTAAATTCATCAATGATGGTTCACTCATTGAGTTACAAAACTCATCAAAAATTGCAATATGGTTGTTCAGGTACGAGACAAGAGACCTAGTTCCTTAGTCAGGACTTAAGGAATCTTTTGGATAGAGAAATGGCTCAGAGGTCTATCAGTTGACACCAGAAGTTCTTCAGCATCATTTGTAAATATTTGTTTGGCGAAAATAGTGTAATCTTATGAATGAATGAAATGAATAGTTTTAAAATTTAGTGACTTTTGAGTATGTTAGATGATGCCACATGTAAGTTGGATTTGCTTTTGCTCCAACATACCATTATCATAAGGCATATACTTGAATGTCTTTCAGGTATTTGGGTATTCGCCATATGGTAGTGGGATGTTGCATAAAATCTAATAATCATTACCAAAGTATGAAATAATACAAACTCATATACAAGGAGGGCTAGACAAAAAATAGTAAGTTAGAGAGCTTCAAATTAGATTATAACAATTTGATGTCAAGAGGCAAGACTCAGGGGCAACATACTAGAATTTCATCCTGCTCAAGGGTCGTTTGGTCATCGATCGTGCTAGAGCAAATTTTGTTCTCTCTTTTTTAGGCACTTTTCTCTCCCCTCCAACCCCCCACCCCCCGATCAGCTTGAAATAAACACAATTATCAAGAAGGTTCTTTGGCACTACAAAATCTAATAATCATCTACCAAATATGACATAATACCAACTTGTATACATGGAAGGCTAAACTGAAAATACTAAGTTAGAGAGCTTCAAATCAAATTTTAACAATTTGATATCAAGAGGCAACACTCAAGAACAACATAATAGAATTTCATCTCGATCAGAGGTCGTTTAGTCATAGATCGAGGCTAAAGCAAATTTTGATATGCACTTTCTCTCTTCTGGGCACTTTTCTCTTTGGCACAACAAAATCTAATAAACACAATTATCATGGAAGTTCTTTGGCACAACAAAATCAAACAATCATCACACAAATATGACATAATACAAACTCGTATATAAGGATGGCTAGACAGAAAATACTAAGTTAGAGAGCTCTAATCAGATTCTAAATGTTTGATTTCAAGAGGCAAGACTCAAGAACATCAGACTAAAATTTCATCCCAATCAGAGGTTGTTTGGTCATCGATCAATGTAGGAGAAATTTTGATATGCACTTTCTCTCTCTCTTCTAGGCACTCTTATCTTTAGCACAACAAAGTTTAATAATCATCACCAAAATATGACATAATACAAACTTGTATACAAAGAGGGTTAGACAGAAAATACTAAGTTAGAGAGCTTCAAATTAGATACTAACCATTGGATGACAAGAGGCGTAACTCAAACATACTAAAATTTCATCCCAATCAGATGTCGTTTGGTCATCGATCGAGGCTAGAGCAAATTTTGATACACACTTTCTCTCTCTTCTGGGAAATTTTCTCTTTGACATAACAAAATCTAATAAACACAATTATCAAGGAAGTTCTTTGGCACACCAAAATCTAATAATCATTACTCAAATATGACATAATACAAACCCGTATATAAGGAGGGCTAGACATAAAATACTATGTTAGAAAGCTCTAAATTAGATTCTAATTGCTGGATTTCAAGAGGCAATGTAGAGTTTGACATGTAGAGTTTGACAGTTCAACTTCAAAGGCTCCTCTTCATTATCTAATTGTCTACCTTAGCTTCATCATTTGAGTAGAGAAGACAGAAGCATTTGGTTAGCCAATGCCAAGGGGTAACTCACTTGGAGAATGTACCCTAGTATTATATAAACAAACTTTGATCTACTGGCTAGTTATAAAAAACAAGATCAAAACTAAGGATAGGTGGTTTGGCTTCAATGATCATATTTGTATCTTATGCAAAGAAGAGGAGGAAGATAGGAATCATATCCTTTTCCAATTCAAGTTCTCTAAAATAATTTGGAATAGAGTGTTTCATCTTTTAATGGAGTATTTTCAAGCGTCTGATGGAATAGAGTTGTGGTATAGGTTATCAAAAAGGTTAAAGAACTCTAGTAAAATGGTGAACTGCTTAAAACTACTTTCATTTCAACAACTATTCAATATGGAGAGAAAGAAACAATAAATAACAAAAAAGGGAAAATTACTTAAAGCATAAGTTAACTGACATCACTCTAAAGTAGATTAGAGAGATCATGGTAGCAAGGAATGCTCAAAGCAAGCTCACACTAGGCATAAAGCTCGGATGAAATCTTTGAAATTTCTAACGTTGTTCTCAGGATTTCTATACTGAGCTATAATTGTTTGTAAATGGTCTTACAATGTAGTGGTGTAATAGCTTGTGCCAGAGTTTTAAAAAAAATCTTTCATACATTTTCTAGAAAAAGAAGGGTGAGTAAAGACTTGAGTATTAGGCCAAAGGTGGATAATCCAAAACTAAAAGAGGAGACAACATGGAGGAAACAAGAGATTGAGAAAATGTATATGTTGCATATTATTAAAACACCAATTTGAATCTTTAACGTAGATCATATTTACTTGGCACTTTTTACACATTTATTGAAACTTCTTTAAATGTAGAAATTCTTTTTACTTACAAACAATGTCTAATTATACAAATTTTTTACTCAATATATTGAAGTATGAACTATAAACATCAAACCAAAACTTCATTTTGATTAATTTGAATCCGATTTTAATTTTTTTAATTATTCAAACATTCAAAACCTATCATAACATTAATATTTATGAATGGTAACAAGAGACAACGTGGAGGAAACAAGAGATTGAAAAATATAAGTTTGGAGGCACAAATGCATAATTGGTTCTTGTTTAACAAAAATGGTTGCTAGTGTTGGGAAATTGGGTCAGGATCTGATCCAAACCGCAGCAGAATAATCAAAAAACTTTTTCGTGACTTTTGATTTCCCAAAAACCAAGATATATTTAATTCTATAAAATAATTAACACAAATTAAAATAACGAGAAAATTTAATTCACACCTTATTTCGAAGCTTGATCATTATTTTGATGCATCCCTCGAACCGTTTCTGAAACCGATCCGTCTCAACCACCATTGCCGCACAAGTGTTCGGCCTCTAATGGTATCCACATAATGAGTTGAGAGAACTTTGTAACTTTTACAGAGAGGGTTAAGCATGAATTGATAGCTACATAGTGTAGCGCTCCCTTACCGTAGCGTACACACCGGGACGCTGGAGGTCATTCCGGTACATATCCTACGATAAGGGCGAGCTACGTCGATCACTACACTTATTTCATATGGTATCATATCATTAATCACTAGTAAAACATCATAAAAAGATCACAATATATTTAATACCAACTTTTTCCTCATTGCAATTCACAAAAATTGAAGTCTACATTGTGCCCTTCACATTTTTCCATATGTACATCATCCAAACCTAATACAAAAGTACTACATGAAAGAGGAAATGTATCAGATCACATATGTACATCATCCAAACCTAATACAAAAGTACACATACCACATTTCGCATAATTACTCATCTTAAGCATACATGTATTGTTCAGATACTCACATATCATGGCATGTCACATAGTCATTCGATATCACCTTGCAGACCATACATGATTTTCAATCTTATAATATTATATGCATGAGCATGAGATTTGTGTTTATTATTATTGTTGTGACTGAGTGCCAATCACTTAAACAAATACTGGCTCATAGGGTTCAGTCAGAATGGAGTTCACGGAGCAAAGCTCTACGTCCAGAATCAGAGTTCACGGAGCAAAGCTCTACGTGGAAGCGTTTCAACTGGGTACTCAAGTCACAACGCCCCTTATCTGAGCATTCATTTTATGAAATGCATCACATACTGATTATGTCATATCACATATGATGTTAAATCAAAAACCATCATTCATCGGACCTAAGTTGGCATTTAACTTTCATGAGAATGCACATAACATACAGACTTTCACAGCAGATCAAAACACTTCCAATACATGCCCCACTATTAAACTCTCGGACCTCAGGTTCGGAATCCAGAAACATTGCACAAATAGTTCAAGAATAATGGAAGTGTCATAAATCAAGTTAAATTCAAATCAAATCGATTCTAGGAAATTATCTAGGTTGACTCACAAGTTGCTCCCGAAGCTAATGCCTGGAAGATCCGGCAACGTCTGGAGGTTAACGTTCCAGTTGCTCCCTTATAACAAATAATATGCACATATATCACAAATTGTACCATTATAGGTATTTAATAGTGCACATGTATGAAATAAAGTATGTACAATGCATATTCATGTTAAATCTGGGTATTATCCGACATAATTCTAATCTCATTTGGATCAATAGAACTCTAGAAATCATCAAAATATCGAAGTATAATCACCAGTTCCTAAGAATATACTCATTGTACCCATCCTACTCTTTTCACTTAATCCTTCTCCATTCACGTTAGAAAACTATGATTCTTGGCTGATATGTGGATCAATGTCTTACGAAACCAATGGTTCAAGAATCAAGTCATTTGGATGTCTAGAGAAGAAGTTATGGTCGAAAGGATCTAACATGTTCATCTCTTTACTCGTATTGCACATACCTTGGTGCAATTTCCATAACTCTTACTATAGATGTCGGATTAACTTCGTTTTTGGAATATTGGGAAGAAGACTTCTAGATCTACAACTTTCATGAAGACCTCAAAGGCCAATTCTATCATCTAACTCAGTATCGTCTCACTTTTCTTCCGTTCACTTTTCTTCCCTTCACTTTTTGCGTCTGCTTTTCTTCCCTTCACTTTCTATTGTCTGCTTTTCTTCCCTTCACTTTCTATTGTCTGCTTTTCTTCCCTTCACTTTCTATCGTCTGCTTTTTTTCCCTTCACTTTCTATCATCTACTTTTCTACCCTGAATGTGACCACTTGTAAGAATCATAACTTTGACTTCGATGTCCAAATTTTTCATATAATATACTGTTGGAAAGATAAAAGAGAGATCTACAACTCTTCATAAGGCAACTTTGCCAGAATCTATCTAAATTAGGTCCATATTTCCTCCCGAAGTTAGAACGCAAATTTTCACTCAACTCTCAACATCCTTTCAACGCATATTTCAAAGTTTTATGACACCCCAAACTCTCATAACCTTTCAAGCACTAAATTTACACATAACTAGATTTTCCCCTTCCCCATCAGCACAGTATTTAAGAACAAACATGTAAATGCCATTACTCATACAGATGATAGTAACTTACCTGCTGAAAACTCCAAACTCTTCAAGCCCTAAACTCCACACAGTTTACGCACTTTACCGAGTACAATAACCAGTTTCTGGTTTTTCTTAGGGTAGAGGAACCAAGTGGCAAGGTGGGTTTGGTGAAGAAAGGGAAAAACATAGAAGTCTTTTAAAAGGTATTTGATGGAAAACTCTGTGTTTCGAAAGAAAGTTTGAAGAAAAAGATAATAAAGAAAGGACTTAGACATGAATTAACCTGTCAACTCTCAAGGAATAGTAACCTACTTCTAGCAAGAGTACAAAAGCCTAGGTGACACTTGTCACTTTCCTAAATACCTAAGCACTAACTTAGTTTCCTTTGAAAATAACTCTCTTAACTTTCATCTTTACAATCCAACTATCTCTAAAGCTTCTTTTAATCTCTTCTTCTTCTTCTTCTTCTTCTTTTTTAATTTCCAAAAATTTATTCCTAATTTCACCACTATTCAAAAATAACATAATTATATTAACCCATAAAACTTCCAAGGTAAAACATTCAAAATTCCTAAATTTTCACAATCAATTCAATTATACCCAAAATTATTCATGAATGCATGTACAATTATTTTCATGTGCAATAACATTCACTATTTATATATAAGTGTATGGCATAATATGCATGAACATGAAAATGTATCTTGACTGTCATTAATCACTCACAATTACCAATCTAACCCTCCCACAAGTAATGAGATGTTACAATCTTGAAGTGTTAGATACATGTCAAGTGGATGCATTGTAACTAAAGAACTCCCGCCTACCTTTGATGCTTTTATTTTTCCTACATCTAATTGACGAATAAATGCAATAAGATCATCTATACATTTTCTAAGAGAAGAAACGTTTACCTCATTACTTATCTAGTTAAATAGTCATTCCTAGCACTAAACTGTTGGGAATTGGATACCATATTAGGATCGATGTGTGAGCCTCATCTAGTGTCTTATTAATAAGTCCTCCTCCATTAGTGACATCAAAAATACTCTTTTCAACTGGTACAAGTCCTTCGTAAAAATAATGAATTAGGAGTTGTTCACTGATCTAATAATGAGGACAACTAGCATAAAACTTTTTCAAACACTCCAAATACTTGTATAAAAACTTTTATGTGTATTGTTGAATGCCATAAATCGCCTTTCAAATGCTAGTGAACTTTGAAGCTAGAAAGAATTTTTTTTCCAAAAATTGCTTCTTTATTTTGTTTCATATAGTAATATAAGAGGGTGACAAGTGATATAATCAATCATAGGCATTGTCTTTCAATGAAAATGGGATTTCCTGTAATTTGATTTGATCTTTGGTAAGATCATTAGGCTTCATTCCCGCACATATGACATGGAATTCTTGAAGATGCTTGTATGGATCCTCACTTACAGTACCACTAAAAGTTACCAATATATGAATTAAACCAATTTTAATTCAAAAGTAACATTTGCATTGAAATTGGTAAAAGTTATGCAACAAGGTTGATAATTCAAATCTAGTTAGACATGTTCTTATTACATTCGGTTGTTTGTTATGGTTTATATCATTTCACCAATTGTATCAATGTTCTATTTTCGAATCTTTGTTTCTTTCTTTAGCTTTTTAATAGTCATCTCGATCTCCAAATTATATTGTAAATTAGCTTGCTTTGAAGATCTCAGCATACAAACTAGGATTCCCCAACAACGACATCGAACTTAGGTAGAGTTTTCGTCTGCTCCATAAATTAAATCGTAAATTCCTGCAGTTAACAAATGTAATATAAGGAAGTAAGAGTCGATATCATGAGAAATATAGCAAAGAATTATGCCTTATATTCTAGTTGTAGGAAGAACTCTGAAACTTTCCCATTGTTTCCTCGCCATTCCCATTACAGGTCACTCACGACAAGAATTTTTAACACAATTCATATCGCTGACAATAAACAACCCAAGTAACAAAGAAGAAAAAGAAAAAGATTCATAAGAAAGTCACTTATGAAAAACCAGACAATTCAATAAAAACATTTTTATACACTTGGCAAAAAACTTCAACAAAATTCAATAAAAAACTATTTTTCAATAGAACCAGAAAAATAAAATCAGTTTATGAAAACTCATCTGGTAAGAAAACCAAGATAAACTTTTGTGAGCTTTTTACACCGAAAGAAAAATTAGCAAAATTTTTCAATCAGATTTGACGAAGAATGAAAACATGAAAAATCCTATCTTACGTTATGTAGATCTAGAAAAACAAAAAAGAGAAAACTCAGAAAAGAAATGCAACACAAAGAAGGGAGAGCTATGAACAAAATAACTTGGTTACGAGAAAGAGAGAAGAGAGAAATAGATTTATATAAAGATGGAGAGGTTTGCTAAAAGTAGAACGACAAGAGGGATAGGATAGAGTTCTATAAGGTCACTAGAATGTTTGAAAATAAGATTTTTTGTTTATCTAGGTGCTCTGGAAACATGATTTCTTGTTTATCTGGATAAGGAAACATGTTGTGAAAACATATAAAAACATCAATTTTGTAATTATATTGTGGTTTTAAAAATTTTGTAAAACTAAAAACCAAAATTATTTATCCCAAGCACGTTTTATTTGTATTGTTTTTCTTTTTTCACTAAAAAGCCACAAAACCATAAAATAAATAGAACTAAACAGGTCCTAAGATAAAGTGATTCAAAGTTAAAATAAAAGTTATTTGGTTCAGTGGCTATACAACCATAGGTTTATAATAAAGTGAATTAGCTCTTGAAATAATATATCATATCGCTATTCAGTGGCTATACAACCATAGGAATATAATAAAGTGAATTAGCTCTTGAAATAATATATCATATAGCTAGATTTAGTTTGTTTAGATATGAGAATTTGAATAATTTAATTTAAAATCAACATATAATTATGATTTATTAATTGTATTTTTTAAATGCTCATAACTAAATTCAAATTTGAAATAGTCTTCCAAAATTATGTTAATTATTTTTATAATGTGAATAATTAACAATAATCTCTAATTATAATCAAAATGAAATAATAATAATAATTTTGATTAGTTAAATAATAAATTTACTACAACTAAGCAAATAACTAGAATTTTATATATTAGTATTTATGAGAATGGGTTCTCATATTTTGATTAATAAACTAATTTGTTTACTTGATATGTGATTTTTTAGTTTTATGAGTTATTAATAAAACTCTCATTCCTAAAAAAATATTTTCTTGAAAATGCCTCGTATGAGGAGGATACTCAAATTTTTGTAAATACTACTTCATAGTTAGACATGTCATCGTAATGTTATGACAGTTATTCCAGATGTAATTATTGCTCGGAGAGGATCTAACACGGCATGTTATTTTTGTTAATAATGTAAATCAAGAATCATATTTCACAGGTTGTTTAACCTTTGTAAATATTCAGGTAAGAGTAAAATTTATTAGACACCCTTGTGATTTAGCATTTTATTGATACACTCTTTAACTTTTAAAAACTAACAATAATCTTCCTATAATTTTAACTTTATAACATATGTTCCCCTGTCACAAACTTCCACTAGGAACCTTAACTAGGAACTTCAAAACAACATCGTGTAGTACCACATATAGAAAAGGACAATGTTTCAGAGTCTGCAGTTAGAGTTTTAGCAAAAGTTGATGGCAAGGGGATGGGTGTTATCAAACTAAACTATAAGGGAGTTATTGATAATTTTTAAAAATAAGAGTATATTGATAATATGTCAAACCGCAGAAGGACTAGAGAATTTAACCCCCTAAAGTACACAATATTACTCTTAACAATTACACTTTCAAAAGGTTAACTATTAATCATGCTCTAGAAATGGGAATCAACTAATACACATTCGTTTACATTTTCAGATATGTTATTTTATGAGAAAACATAAGGAAATTAATTAGGACTTTATATCATATAAAGTTACTTATTGAGATAATTATAACTATCACTTTGAGGGCTCTAACATATGATGCGCGACCATTTCTTTTTTTTTAACTAAGTATGCACGTGTTATATCAATAATCTAAAAGATGCATTGACGTATATGTTAATTATTTGGTCATTTATTTTTTGTTTATTGACATATAATCAAACTTGCTGCCTTTTTTTCTTGATTCTTAGTATTTATATTACACATTATATATATATAATGTGTAAGTGTGTGTGTGTGCGCGTGCGTGTGTGTGCATGTAAATAAGCTTAAGTATTAAAATTAAAATTCAATTATTATATGAATGATAATTGAGAACATTGTGATCTTTCAATTTCATAAGTAATTGAAAACTAATTAATCATCCAATGTATAAAAAATGCATATATTTTCATGATATGACATTAACTTATAATCTTTTTTCTTTCTTGGTGTAGAAAGTTAGTGACTTAAATATCACTATTGTCTCAAATACTATTGTTGCTGAGCTCAACGAAGGTAAAAAAAATCAACAGAGACAATTATGAAATTTGTAGTATTAAATCCAATATATATTAGAGCTAAAGGACATAAAATCACTAATCATAGTTGTAGATATCCCTAAGGAAGGTAATACAACTCAAGATAAAAGGGAATATGGTGCATATAAGGTATGAAAAAATGCACAACTCACGACTCACATTACATTATTTAATAGTATAAACAATGGCATTACGTGTGAGTATAGAAAGTATGAGACTGTTAAGGACAGGTGGTTTGGCTACTTGATTTAGAGGCACATCCGTGACTAAATTAAGGTTATTCACTATCAAGTTTGGCACTTATAAGAAGCAAGTTGACCATACAATGCAAAAATATTTAAGGTAAATGCCAAATATGATAAGTGAGATGCAAGATGGTCATGAGTTATCTAACAAACAACAAGTGATTATTCATTCTCTTCCTTATATTTAGGAGTATATGAAAATGAATTTAACTCATTATAAGAGCATTAAGAAAATGGCAAATGCTATGAGGAATTTTTATTAGAAGAAGAACACCTTCATTTTTTAAAGATGAACTTTGAGGTATATATAATTGGTTCCATACCACATGCAACTATGAATAGTAAATATAAGCATGATGATGGGTTCATATGGAAAAAAAGGTAAAGAAATATCCATAATGCTCAATACTCTAAAAAGGTCAAGTGGAATTAACACGAGAAAAGAAAAGATCATTTCAAGAAGAAAAACACAAAAAGAGTAAAGTGTTACATTAATGGTAACAAGATTCATCTTGCTCGTGATTGTAATGAGCCTAAAAATTACAATCTTTTAATATAAATATTTATTTTATGCATATCTCTTATTTTGTTTTTCTAACTGGACCTAATCTTTTATGGATTGCATATTTAGGAGCAACAAACCATAAAGTGAAAGATAGATATGCCTTTTTATAATTATGGAAAATTTTATATAGAATATGATAGATTTATGTAGGTGATAGCTCAAGAGTTATATACAAGGGATCAATACATTTAAGTTAGACATGCATGGTGGTTAGCCTCTAATCCTACATGAATCATATTGATATTAATTAAAATTGGTTTTAATGTAAAATTCCATAATGGTGGAATGGATTTCTATCTTAGACCCATCTGTTATAGTCATGGATTTATATTGGATGGTTTCATTGTACAAGATGTTGTTTATCAAAGTAGTAAAATAAGTTGTTTACATGATCTAGCAAATTCAAACACGATGTAATTTTATGGTATCTAATAATATGTAATAGTTGTCAACATCGAATAAGTTGAATAGTTAAATCAAGTAAATATATCTATTTTTGACCATATCTAGATGGTAAAATTTATAAAGAACATAAGGTTCTAATTTAATGCAATTGATTTATTAAGAAATATATGGTCCAATGAATGTGATAAAAAGACAAGGGACTATGTATCTCATCACTTATATAGAAGACAGAAGACTATACTCGATATTATCATGTCTATTTGAATTATCATTAATCAAAAGCACTAATTTTTTTTCATAAAGTATATGAATTTAAAGGAGAATCAATTAAACTAGAAAATAAAAGCATTAAGAATTCATCAAAGATAAGAATATTCATCTGATAAGTTCAAGCTATTATGTCAAAAAAAATAATTAAAAGACAACTGACTATTGTACGATAAAAAATAAAAAGAAAATTAACTAGTGTTTAAACCCTATAATAAAATGGCATTGCAGTTAGAATGATTTCAGAAATGGTTAAGTCTATCATAGTGTAAAAAATTTACCAATCACCTATTAGGGTGATGCCTTACTTATAACAACTAATGTATTTAATCATGTTCCTATAAAATCTATTATAAACCCTCTATATGATTTATGGATAGATAGAAAACTTGAAATGATAAGCTTAAGATCATGGGGATGTACTGGACTTCATACCATCTTAAGAACAAGTTATAGGCTTAGGGATCATTTTCATATATTCGTTCTGGGCATCAAACCAAAGGGAGGTTCTATCGCCCGCTTTCATAACATGAGCCACTTTCTGAGCTGGTATTTCCTTCCATACCTATACCTGTGCGTAAAGCAAGCATATCGATCGCTATTTCAAACTAACTACTTTTTCCTTACATTCATTATGTATCTCACAAATATTTGAAACTAGGCCCTCAAAAGAAGAAAAGTATCTCTATATGAGACTCATGATCAAAGTGATTCCATTACATGGAATAAAAAAGAGAGACTTCATCTAAGTGGGAGCAATCTAGAAGAATTAATGTAAGATTAATTTATATTGCAACCTAATAAGGTTTACCTATTATATTTGATCCAATTAGTAATTGATATATTAATGAATCTTTATCTCATGAATTTCATTTATATAGAAATAATCACATAATAATTTCCCAACTTCATTTTAAAATAGAAAGGAAATTTTCATATCATTATAGTAAAAGAACCTAAAGAATGCAAATATGACTATATTGAACTTGTTAAAGAATAATATATGAAAGTAATAAGGGAGGAAATAACTTATTTAAAATCTAATGAATTAAGAATTGGTTGATTTCCTTAATGGGCGAAAAGCTATTAGAAAAATGAATCCTAAAAATGGAGAAAAAGGCTAATGGTAGTATTGAAAAATACAAGATACATCTTATGGTTAAAGGATATACATAATATAAGCGAATTGATTATAAAGAAACATTTTCAACATTTGTGAGGTTTTCTTCAACTTGATTAATCATGGCTATAATAGTCAACTAGGATCTTGAATTACATCAAATGGATGTAACTTACATATTGCTAAGATTGCTTTTCTTAACAAATAGTTAGAAGAATAAATCTATATGGAGCAATATGTAAGCTTTAATAAGACAGAACAAGAACATTAAAGTTTATCATTCGTTAAAATCGATTTATAGTATAAAATAATCCTTAAGACATTAATACATTAATTCTCTAATATAATTAATTTTTATCATTGCCATATGAATGATGAAAACCATTGTATATATATTAAAAGATGTATAGATAAATTTGTAATTTTATCTTTATATATAAATGATATTTTGATTGCTTGTAAAGATTGTGAATTTGTTAAGCAAATAAAAAATTGGTTATCATTTGAATTGAAATGAAATACATAGGTGAAGCTGTACATATTCTCGAAGTAAAGATTTCACGATATTGTTCAAAAAGACAATCATCTCTTTCACTAGTGACGCTTACTCAAAGAATACTTGAATAATTTTATGTGCAAGATAACAATCCAATTGATAATCATATTGCTAAAGGAGAGGTCTTAGTCAAAATTTTTGTCCAATAATACCACAAGTGCAGTTAAGAGTTCCATGTATACAATGGTGTGTATAAGACCATATATTAGTTATGCTACTAAAATAGTGAACATATGTCTATCAAATATTGGCCAAACATACTAGAAAGGTACTGTTGATTACGTATTATGTTATCAAAGTGACGATCTATATCTACAAGGTTATACAGATACATATTAGAATGGTGATTGATAAGGGAAAATATATTTTTAGATTTATCTTCTTACTTGAAAATAGTACAATGTTATAAAGAAATAAGAAATAATCATGTGTTGCATTATTTAGGATGGAAGATGTCATAACATTTTCAATTGCTGTACAAGAAGTTTTTTAGTTTAGATATTTCTTGACTTATTACGGAGTTACAAAAGGCAAAAAATTTCTAGTATTAATCAACTTTGATAATTATTAAATAATTATTCATATAAAAAACTCAAATTTCATTGCAAAACTAGACATACATATACCCAAGTATATATACGAGAAAGATAAGAGTTATACTAGGTGAAGTGAATGTAAACTATATAGATAATATATGGTACGGTGACATACTTAATAACAAAATCAATTTTAGGATATATAGATATGTGAAGTCATTAAAATTATATAGATATTGATATGGTTGCATAGCTAATGATAAAACCAATTATAAGAGAAACATATATAGACTATATAAAGTCACTAAGATTACGTATATAATATATCGTTGATAAACATTTCTAAATTTATGTTCATTCATTATATTGTCGTATCTCATTGCATAATAGAAATTAACATTTTTGTTATGTGATAAGTGTTATGTAACACCTGATTCTAAAAATATGTTTTCTCTATATGAAATATTCGAATGTAAATAAAAATGTTCGTCCGAAAGATAAGAGATTAGCCCTTTCACATGGGTAACCACCTCCAATATTTGTAACAAATGGAGATGAACAATGATGTGAGCCCGTCTAAGAATAAGATCTTAAAGAACCCATAAATGAATTTGAACACATCAAGAAAGCTAAATTATATATATAAGGGAGAGAGAGAATTGACCTGTTGATTACAAAGAATTAAAAATAAATTTTTTAAATTTGAACCCCATAATAAAGTAATTATTTGATAAGTTTGAAGTTTGATAAAGAACATAAGGGGAAAAAAGCACTCATGAATCTCAATAAACAAAAGTGACAAAATTTTAAAATTAAATAAAAATATTCTTTAAATACTAGATAATAATTAAGATTTAGGTAATGGATACAGCCTGGGACACGGACATATTCTATGTTGTCTTTACTATGAAGCTTTAGTGTTAATGGACACGATCTAAGAGACAATACTTTGGAGGTCTTATCTTCACAACATATTTTTTAAGGAAGTTATAGAAGCTAGTATATGGTCATGTTAGAGGCCTTATAACTTATTGTAACTCTACTTTTGCATTCTAATAGTTATATATGTTAGGTATATAATTTTGTATCAGGCTACATACTGTATTATTTGATTCTTGAGAATTATACGATTTGTAACACAATGAAACAAGTAAACCAATAGTTTATCTTCTTATATGTTTAATAAGTTTCCTAAATCAGTTCTCGACGTGTCCATTAAAGCTTAATTGACCTATTCAAGGCCTTTTTAATTGTTTTATTCCTAACTCTTATAACTAGTCTACAATTTATAAATAATGGATCATTTAAAGATAGGCTAGTCGTACTTGCATCATTCTCTCTCTCTTTAAAGTATTCATCATTCTCTCTCTTCTTAAAGTATTCGACATTGAATCGTCACCTATGTTCAAAGGAGAAAGATTGATAATATTAAAAGTAACACAATGACATACTCATTTAGAAGCTATAGTTTGTAACCGCTATTATTAAAAAGACCATTTCCTCTTAGTTATAAATTAGATCATTTTTATAATAGGTATTGTTCATTCCTTATATGTACCCAAACGCAATCACTAGGATTAAAGATAAATCTTCTTCTACCTTTATTAGCTTTGGTTGCATAACTCATTCTTCTTTTTAATTTATTGCTTTACATATTTATATAGTTGTATCACCATTTTAGTTTTCTTTGCTTTATCCAAACTAGCTCTTTTATTAATAGGTAAAGGCAATATATCTAAATGAGTTAACAAATTAAAACTATAAATAACTTCAAATGGTGAGTAACCATTAGAAGAATGTTAAAGTTTTATTTACTACTTCAATTTGACCATTAATTTAAGAATGATTAGCAATAGAAAATAGTAACTTTATTCTTAATTTAATCCAAAAATATTTTTCAAGAGTAACTAAAGAACTTAGCATCTCGATCACTTATTATATTCATAAGAACTCTATATATACATTAGTTGCATTATCAATTTTATCAGAAGGAAAAAAGTGTGCTATCTTAGAGAACTTTTCAAATATCATAAGTAAATATAAAATCCTTTCCCTTCTTTGACTTGGGTGCTAGTAAAGGCATAAAAACCCATATGGTAAAACTAGAATTAACCTTCTTATAAGTTATGTATATATGTACTACACATCCATTCTACATCACACCTCATTCTAGGTTAACAAAAAGACTTGCTTAACATATCCAAGGTCTTTTTAATGTGAAAATGACCCATCAAACCTGCATCATATGCCTCCTACACAAACAACTCACTCATAAAACACATAGTTATGCCAAAATTATTTTCTCAAAATAGATAACCATTACACCTACAAAATTTCTCAAAAGCTACATTTTCACAAGCCAAATAAATATTCCAAAAGTTATTATCATTAGCATATTAAATTTTCACATATTCAAATTGTACTAACCTCATATTAAAAAAAGTGAGAAGAAAATACATTCAAGATAAGGCATCAATCCCCACATTTTTCGTACCTTGTTTATAATTCATAACATATAAATTTTTTTTTAATGAACTTCATCCCCTTGGCATAGATTTTGTTCAACTTACTTTGTACCTTAAGGTGCTTCAATGACTCATAGTGGTATGTTAAACAAATTCTTTAGATCAAAGGTAATGTTGCTATGTATCTAATTCTCTCACGAACTTATAAAGCTCTTTATTATAAGTTAATTAGTTTAAAGATTCCCCGTTAAGCTTTTAACTGTAATAGACTAATGGCTTTTTTTAATATAATTAAAAAAGTTCTAATATGTAGTCCTAAGGCATTACACTTAAACTCAGAAGTTTAAGAAAATTATGTATGCTAACAAAGTTACTAAACATAACATGCCTTTAATGACATTGAATGTTTGCTCCTACTCACTACAAATAAAACCCTACATATTTCTTAACGGTTTCAATAAATGGTGTAACAATATGCTAAAATATTTAAAAAAATCTACTATAGAAACTAGTGAAACCGTGAAAACTTCTACCATAGTTATAAATTTAAGTATTAGTTATTCCTTAATTTTTTTCAGCTTTTCCTTATCTACCTTGATAATTTTTGCACTAATAATATAATAAAGAAACATAACATTTTGAAAGCTAATATACATTAGTTCTTTCCTAAGCATATTGAGCACATATCTCAACTGATAAATATGCTCCTCTATATGTTTATTATACAGTAGAATGTCATTAAAGTACATAACCATAACCATAAATTTGCCTACATATGCATGTAATACATTATTCATTAATCTTATGAAATTGTTAGGTGAATTAGTAAGACCAAATGGTTATGGTTAAAGGCATTTTTATATCTAATTTTAAAGGCATTTTTCTAGCTATCACCTTCTCTTATCTTAATATGGCGATACCTACTTTTCAAGTTAATTTTAGAAATGTCATACAATTCATTAAACATATCATATAACCTAAGGATGGAGTACTAATACTTTACTATTATATTGTTAATAGTTATGAAATCAACATATATTTTCCAAGTGGCATCCTTTTTAGGCACTAGAAGTACTAAAATTGCACAAGGACTCATTATCTCTCTTATATACCATTTACCCATAAACTCTTTTACTTGTCTTTATAGCTCCTTTGTTTCCTCTAAATCATTCCTGTAGGCAAGTCTATAATGAATGATAGGCGCAAAGTTAATATGATGTTCAATCTCTTTAATGTCTAGTAATACATTAGGGATGTCATCATCCAACATATTTCATACTCTTACAATAAGAAAAAAAATAACACTAAAAAGAGATATGTCAAGCTCTTCGAATTTGAGATAAATCTCTTTGAACAAAGCCCAATCGTATGATAGTTAGTATTAAAAAAATTCCTAATTTTCCTCCTTTTTATATAACAGTTCACTTATTTCTTTATTGTTTTTAAATGGTAATTCTCTCTCTTTTTTAGAGTTCTCACCATCTCTTTTTTTGTTGTTGTCATAACTAGCTCCGCACCCCCACCCTGAAGCTCCTTTCCTTACTCTCTGTCTTTTCTCTTCCACTTCTTTCTTTGTTCTCTATTTTTAAACTTGAACTAGTCCTTATAGCCCTATTTAGCTGTTAAAGAAATAAGGGTAATGAGTTTATCATCCTTCACAAAGACATACCTATTCTTGAATATATTATGTCACCCTCCATTTACACTGTTATAGTCTACATAACATTACATGACTAGCTTACATAGTTACCACATTACACAAGATTTCATCTTTATACCTCCTAGTAGAGGATGACACTATCACATGTTTATTCACTTGGATCTCTCTACATTCATTAAGACACTGAAATTTGTATGGTTTCATATATTTCACAATAGACAATCTTAACTATTCCACAATAAGACTATTAGCTATGTTAGTACAATTCTCTTTGTCAATAGTCATACTATATACTTTGTTATAATATCTAGTATGAAGGATGTTCTCCTTCTTTTGCTCTAAGTCATCCTCTTTCATTTGAAGATTTAATGCTCTTGCATTAACAATCACCCCATCCTCAACATCATACTTCATACCTTTCAATGCAACTTATTTGATTATTGGATTCTTATGAAAATTATTAAATGAAAAATTCCCTACTCAACGTTCATATGATTTCTTAAGAATTTCAGGCTACATCAATATTTATAGAATTAGACTAGATGGATTACATTATAACTACACAATAATTTGATCCAAAAATAACTCAAAATTGAAATAATATAACTAGTTAATTTCTTTATTTTCTTCTGATTTAATTCAAAGTCTCCTAAATCTAGTTTAAACTAAAAGTAAATATTTAGAAGTTGTTTAATTCTCTTTATTTTATTTATTTTATTTTTTATTTTTAAATTTAGTAAAAATTGTTTAACTTAGTTTCTTGTTTAATTTTTATTTTAGTTTCTTTATATTTTGTATCTTATAAAATCACAAATTTAGTTTTTGTTTCAGTTTTTATATGTTTTTATCATAATTTAATTTTT
>JAOTAZ010000220.1:20919674-20936419 GCA_025629785.1 Erythroxylum oxycarpum | reverse complement strand
GTTGTAGGATTGTTACGCCGTCAACCAGCACGTGTCAAACTTAAGTGAATGCAAAGGAATAGTTAAGGGAGTGTATGAGGTAGTCACAAGTGTGACCATTGTTACACACCCATGACTCACATGGTCACAGGTGTGACCTTAATTTGTGACATGCAATTAACTTGTTATACTTATTTTATTTTCATACAAAATTCCTCTGATTTCTATTGCAACATTTACAATACAATCCAATTAACATATATGCAATATTCATGCCATTCTCACTCAATTCACCACAAGTTTGGATTGAAAACTAACCAAAATCAGGGTATGAATACAAACAAAATTCAACAGAAATTAGACACAATAGTAGATTCTCATTTATAATATACAAATCATGATTGTATAAAGTAGAAGTTCTCCATGGTTGCTTGTGTAAATGGAAATGTTCATTCTTTTATGTAGCTAGAGAATTAATAATTACCTTCACCAGTTCATCATTTGAATTAATAATTAGAAACTAATTTTCTTATTCAACAAATTCAATATCAGATCATATAAGGCGACCATAGTCATTTTTTATAACATAATATGTTATATTCCATCCATATTCCACTCGTGAAGACATGATGCATTAACCTAGTTTATTGGCAAACAATGCGTTGCTTTCAATATCTATACTAGTGAGTATGGTTTTATTAAAATATGGCTTACAAGTATTTTATTGATGTAATTTATTTTTGAGGAATTATATTGATGTTAACTTAGCATTGGGGATGTAGGCAGAAAACTATTACACTTCGTATTACTAACTTCAATTTCATTTACTTTGTAGTAGCTATCAGTTTGAACATTTTGTCTTTGTGCTGTAATAGTAGAAAGAGGACACATACTAACACGGACCATGTTTGGGCCAAGGTAGGGTTAGAGAACTGGGTCAAGTTTCTGCTCCGAATTCTCGTACAAAAGTCCAAATACAACTCTCCATAGTTTCTCGCTTTAATTTGTTTTCCTTCCTTTCTTCTCCAGTTTTCCACCGGAACCGAAGCTCTGAAGCACCCAAAAAAAAGGAGAAAGAAAAAAAAAATCCATTCTCTCATCCATTTGAGCTCCCGATTGAACTGTTAACTTTGTTTAATTCCATTTCACGTTTAAACCAAACCCTAACCTTTAAATAATACATCTCTATCCACACATATACGTACGCACTTTTCCTCAAAGTACAATGGAGGCATCTATGGAGGAATCGTCGGCGCAAGGGCAGAGACTAGCTCCAGCTTCGACGGCTGAGGACGGTGGATCGCAATCGGATGAGCAAAGAGGCGGTGGCGATGAGGAGGAGGGGAGGAAGAAGGAAGAGGAGGAGTTGGTGGAGAAGGCCCAGAAATTGATGGACAAGATCACTGCGTCTCCTGAAAACCCTAACCCCAACTTTCTTCACGTTCTTTCCTCCATCCTCGAAACCCAGGAGAAACTGTATATCTCTCTCTCTGATTTCTTATTGGTTTTTGCTTTACTATGATCACATCGTAGAATGGCGTATTAGTTCCGTTGTTAACTAAAGTGAAGTGTCTTAGTGGTTCGCTTCACCATCATAGTTACTTCGTTGTGATCTTGTTTGGCTTTTGGGTGTATGCAGGGTGCAACGAGTGTGTGAGTGAGATAGAATGTGCCCTGTCTGCTTGTATCAGTATTATTTCTTCCTCATTTATTTAAAATCCTCTTGATTTTAAGTATAGATTTAGCTTTTCGTTGGGTTTTCAGTATAGAAGTTCCATTCGAATAGCAAATGCTTATTCCTTAATTCCCTGCGGCTCTTTTTGTTCCCATAGTATATTATCGTTTCGTTTTCTCCATGGGGGTTGTGGATTTTCACTTTTGTTTCTTTGTTTATTTACAGGACCTTGTATTTTCCTCTCAACTATGTCCTCAGTTTAAGATTCTAATCCAAAATTTTTTGAAAAAGGTTTTGCTCTCATGATTGATACATTAAGTTGTTGCTTCGCTTAATTCCATCGCAATTATTATATTCTTCCGAATTTAGCTCACTAGCTTACTAATTTTGGTATTATCTAGCTTAGCTTTGTGCACGACGAAACTATGATAACAGTATGTGTGTGTCCATATAATATCAAATGCTTGTGACATGTGTATTGTGTTGTATCTCCTTAACTAGAATTATTTTGCTTCCACATACTGAACTCTGGGTTCAAAATGAAGTTTTTAATTGTGTTTCAATGCATTTCAATCTGCTTCTTAAACTTAATGGAATTTTAGGGTCATGCTATCGTGTTGAAATTGACTAAT
Source organism: Erythroxylum oxycarpum (assembly GCA_025629785.1). Classification (NCBI taxonomy): domain Eukaryota; kingdom Viridiplantae; phylum Streptophyta; class Magnoliopsida; order Malpighiales; family Erythroxylaceae; genus Erythroxylum; species Erythroxylum oxycarpum. The sequence continues at coordinate 20,934,133 of JAOTAZ010000220.1, read as the reverse complement.
TCTATCATGGGGCGAAATATACATGCGCTCTAACTGATTGAATGTTCATCATAACACCTTTAGTTTGTTACTGCTTTTGGTGGTTCTGACTTAATTTCAATGTGAGTTTGATAACATATCAAAGCACAGTGGCCATATAACAATTTTTTTCTCTTGATGATTTTTCATGCTAAGAAATTTTGGTGTCTTTTGGGGACACTACTCATTTTTTTTAAATTTCTTCTATTTTCATATATGTTTTATCACTAGTTCACGTGAAAATTAACATGGCATGTGAGGATACAAACAATTTTTTTACTTTCTGTAGCAGTCAGTGTCCGGTATCGTTGGCTCTTTGTTAGTTGAAGTGTGCATTTCTGAATAACTGGGGAAGGATCTTAAGTTAATTCTTGATTGCAGCAGCATGTTTTGGTCTATCAAAGAAGTATTAAATTGCTGTCGTACATTGAAACCTTCCTTTTCTTGAGCATGAACTTGATTCTGAATAACCAGGGTGGTGTATGTGGTGTGCCAATTATGAGAGTGTCCCATGTATGCTTGAATTGTTTTATGATAACCCAGATAATTTCTTTTTTGTATTTGATAGTTGGGATCTTATAAGCCTTACTGCATTAGTGTTTGAGTCATGTTTATTACTAACACACGTCTCTAAACTTCGGTTTGTGTTTGTGTGATCACATCACTTTGACAACATTGAGCATATTTACATGCAGGTACCTGGAAGACAATGGTCATCCTTTGTTTCATAATAGTCGCGCGTCACATAACATTGGGCGACTAGGAAACTTAGTTCGTGTACGCATACTTTACTTTCTTTTGTGAGCTTGGTTCCTGGGTTTTTTCATGTTGTTACTTACTAATTGCATATTTTTGTTTTTGATGACTTAAGTTGACTAACATATGGTTCTACATTTCTTTGCCCTAAACATTTTTTTTTTCATGTTCTTTCAGGAGAATGATGAGTTTTTTGAATTAATATCTTCCAAATTCCTGTCTGAAACAAGATATTCAACCTCCATCCAGGCAGCAGCTGCCAGGCTTCTTACGAGCTGCTCACTTACTTGGGTTGTAAGTTCTTTTTTTCTGCACTATAACTTGATATAGTTTCATTTCCCTGTTTGATTTTGTAGCCATTTCTTGGTTTGATGAAATATCTATGGGGTTTCCAGTACCCTCATGTGTTTGAAGAAGCTGTAATGATGAACATAAAAGGATGGGTGATGAATGAGACTTTTGAAGATCACAACTGGAAGCATAATATGGGGAAAAGAGAGGTCTCAGATCTTGAGATGTTGAAAACATACTCCACTGGCCTTCTTGCTGTTTGTTTGGCAGGGTGCGGTGTAGGCAGATATCTTTCCTCAGTTCTTTGCGTGTCCTGATATACTTATTTTGCTTTTCATTATTAGTTTATTTTTCTAATGCATACAAACTCTTCTCAACTTTCAGTGGTGGTCAATTGGTTGAGGATGTACTGACATCTGGCTTGTCTGCAAAGCTCATGCATTTTCTTCGAGGTCGTGTCCTTGGTGAGACGGCAAGTCAAAAGGATGCTGGCCATGTTATGGAGGGTAAAAATGCATCTAGTTCTTCTGTAAAAGGGAGAGAAGAAGGAAGGTTGAGGGTAAGACAGTTTTTGGAGGTGACTCACGTAGATGGTCTGAGGATAACTGATGAGAGACCTTTAGAAGATCAGAATACTGAATGGGACCAAGAGAGAAATATCAGTATGCAAGCACCAATTGACAAGTTCTGGGTCGATGGTGGAGAACCTCCTGATAGGTTGGTTGAAAGAATTGATAATTGTGAGATAGATGCTGATGGTGGGGACAGATGGCGTGGTCGAGACCTACGTGGTGATAGTAAGACAAAGCTTGGTGATCTTGAGGAAACTGGGAGAGATGATTCAACAAGACGTAGGGCGTCTCGTGGGCTGGTGAGAATTAGAGGGAAGGGAAGGGCTAGTGATGCAACTCCAGAAACTGAGCAAATTTTGACATCTCCATCGTCTGGTAGTCAATCAGGGCTGGGATGTAACAGTAGAGAAAGGAATGTTACGAAAGCTTTAGATGCAAAGCGAGGATCAGATACAAGAAAAATTTCAGAAAATGTAAATATTGATGGTACGATTGCGGAGAGAGAAGATGATGATGTTTGCTTTCAAGAATGCAGAATTGGGAACAAAGACATAGCTGATATAGTAAAGAAAGCAGTTAGAGCAGCTGAAGCTGAAGCTAGATCAGCAAATGCATCTGTAGAAGCGATTAAAGCAGCTGGTGATGCAGCTGCTGAGGTTGTCAAGAGTGCAGCTTTAGAGGTTATCACAATTACTTCATTGCCTATTACTCTCTTTTATGTTTGATGGTTTTTTTTTTCAGACGATTATATTTGATGGTAGTTTTTAAGAAGATTTATATTTTGTTTGCTCTTAATTCTCAAGTTCATGTTCTCAGGAATTCAAATCTAACAACAATGAAGAAGTGGCTGTTTTGGCGGCTTCCCGAGCTGCATCAACTGTTATCGATGCTGCTAATGCAATAGAAATTTCCAGGTTGATATGTTTACTGCTTTTTAAGAATGTTAGTTGAGGGTGCATGATCTATGTGGAGCAACAGCTAACAATCTTCAAGATTTTATGATAGGAACTTGAATAACACCAGTGATGATCTGGTGAATGTTAGTGCTACAGAAACAGGAGCAACTGAGGAAGCTGAAGAATATTTTATCCCTGACTTTGAATCTCTGGCTCAGTTGAGGGAAAAATACTGCATTCAATGCCTTGAGATATTAGGGGAATATGTCGAAGTTCTTGGCCCTGTCCTGCATGAAAAGGGTGTAGATGTATGCCTTACACTATTGCAGCGCAGTTATAAAAATAATGAACCATCTGAGGTCATAGCAATATTACCTGATGTAATGAAGCTTATCTGTGCTTTGGCTGCTCACCGCAAATTTGCTGCTTTATTTGTGGATCGGGGTGGTATGCAGAAACTGCTTGCTGTCCCAAGAACTGACTTGACCTTCTTTGGTCTTTCTTCATGCTTGTTTACAATTGGTTCTCTTCAGGTATTGGAGCATTTATGTTTTGTTACTAGTTAGATTTTCTTTTTTTTAGATCTCACTTACAACTAGCATATTATGCGACTTCTCACTTTATAGTTTATCGTGCCAGGGTATAATGGAACGTGTGTGTGCCCTTCCTGCAGATATTGTATACGAAGTTGTCAAATTAGCAATACAACTTCTCGAATGCCCTCATCAGGAACAAGCCAGGAAAAATGCAGCATTGTTTTTCAGTGCTGCGTTTGTTTTCAGAGCTGTTATTGATTCTTTTGATGCTCAGGACGGTCTACAGAAATTACTGGGCCTCTTAAATGATGCTGCAACAGTAAGATCTGGCTTTAATTCAAGTTCTTTAAGCCTATCTAACTCAGCAACTCTTCGTAATGATCTTTCACAAGTAGAAGCTCTGACATCTTCTGAGAAGCAGATTGCTTATCATACTTGTGTTGCTTTGCGGCAGTATTTTAGAGCACATCTACTGTTACTTATTGATTCCATCCGTCCCAATAAGATCAACCGAAGTTTGGCTCGGAATGTCTCCAGTGCAAGGGCAGCATACAAGCCCCTTGATATAAGTAATGAGGCTATGGATGCCGTTTTTCTGCAGCTGCAGAAGGACCGAAAACTGGGTCCTCTATTTGCTAGGACACGTTTTCCTGCTGTTGATAAATTCTTAAGCCTTAATGGCCATGTTACCTTGTTAGAGCTGTGTCAGGTTAGATACTATGAATTCAGATGTTATTTCTTGTTTTGCCGGCCCATACCCTTCAATTTTCCGTTTTGCTGATGTTTGTAGGCCCCTCCTGTGGACCGTTACTTACATGACTTGCTTCAATATGCATTGGGTGTGCTGCACATAGTTACACTAGTGAATGAAAGCCGCAGGATGATTGTTAATGCCACATTAAGCAACAATCGAGTTGGCATAGCTGTCATTTTGGACGCAGCAAATATTGCCAGCAATTATGTGGACCCTGAGGTTAATTGCTTTCTGCAACTGTTTTCTTCGTTCATAACATATATTTTTTACCATATTCAAGAATATCTTGGCGTTTATTGCAATTTTTACCTATCAGCTTTTCTTCATGCTATTATTGTTGAAATATTTTCAGATTATACAGCCAGCATTGAATGTGCTTATCAATCTTGTTTGCCCGCCACCTTCAATCAGCAACAAGCCATCTCTAGTTCTACAAGGCCAGCAGTCTATTACTGGTCAACTCAACATTGGTGCTGTTGAGACTAGAGATAGAAATGCAGAACGTAATGCCTCAGATCGAACTGCTCATACTCTTATTCAGGGCGATCCAAGAGAGCGGAGTGGTGAATTTAATGTTGATCGAGGGGTGGTTGCCGTTTCTACTGGACGATCCATTGGTACATCACAAGTGGCTGTTCCTAATGGTACCTCTTGTTTGGTTGGAGATAGAAGAATATCTCTAGGTCCTGGAGCAGGGTGTGCTGGCCTTGCTGCACAAATGGAACAAGGATATCGTCAGGCAAGGGAGGCTGTTCGTGCAAACAATGGCATAAAAGTTCTCCTCCATCTTCTCCAGCCTCGTGCATATTCTCCTCCTGTTGCTATTGACTGTATTCGTGCTCTTGCCTGCCGAGTGCTCCTCGGTTTGGCTAGAGATGATACAATTGCACACATTTTAACAAAACTTCAGGTAAAATGCTTCATAGGCATTAACATTGTTTAAACTGTTGAGGAGGTTGTTATTATTACCATAGTTAGTGTTCTCTTCACAATCATCAATGTTGTCATTGTAGTACCAACATTATTGTGAATAGATCGGAATAGTCACACATTTTCAAATTTCTCAATAAATGTGAAATTGGTGTTCTAGGTTGGGAAAAAGCTCTCCGAGCTTATTCGAGATTCGGGTAGCCAGACACTTGGAACTGAACAAGGCCGATGGCAATCTGAGCTTGCACAGGGGGCCATTGAGCTAATTGCGGTAACTATCTCTGTGTCTTATGATAGTTTGAACTAGTATTAATTCATGGTGGAGGATGAATATGAACTTCAATGAAAACACATATGTTGTTTAGTGATTTGACGTTGTACCTTTGCTTCTTTTTTGTCTTATCCCACAGAATGAGAGGGATGGAGAGGTTTTAACTTAGGACCTAATTCTGAATATGAATTTCAATGAAGACGCATATGTTGTTTAATGATTCAATGTTGTGCCTTCGCTTCTTTTTTGTCTTATCCTACAGAATGAGAGGGATGGAGAGATTTTAACTTAGGACCTCCTCTTTGTAAAAGAGGAGTGGCCAGTGGATTATGATGTCTTCTGATCTAAATGTTTTCCTCTTAAATTCGTATCTCTGCCTGTCACATGTATTCTAATATTGTTTCTTTTTGCACAACAAGGGGTGTGCTTACCAAGATGTTATTCCTACTGCTGAATTTTGGTATGCTAACCATGATTCCTATCTCTTGCACTGTTGTACTCAAGTGAGAGTAATCTAAAGGGGAAGTTGTACAAGATTAAGGGTTTGTGTGGAACTGCTAATAGAAGATATGAGCCTCCTGTTACAGCTCATTCATAATGATTTATAATCTTCTAGGGAGAAATATTTAAAGGAGGGAAAGTGTATCCAGAAATGGATTTTATCTCTCTTGGAGAGAGTGACCTTTCTTTCTTGTTTTCTGATGAGTGTGGGCTCTCTTTGGTTTTAACTTGGTGTTACTTCATAATTATTAATAGTCAGTCGTTTATTTTTTTTCCAGATCGTAACCAATTCAGGGCGTGCCAGTACATTAGCAGCCACAGATGCTGCTACCCCAACTTTGAAACGTATTGAAAGAGCTGCAATTGCTGCAGCCACACCTATCACTTACCATTCCAGGTATTCTTTGACCCTAAATACCATGGAAGTAAGAGTTAATAATGACCTCCCTTTTCTTTTGACCCCTCTTTATGCACGACCACAGGGAACTTTTACTGCTTATACATGAACATCTTCAAGCATCTGGTTTGACTGGAGCTGCTGCTACACTGCTGAAAGAGGCCCAGTTGAGTCCTTTGCCGTCACTGGCAGCCCCATCGTCTCTTGCACACCAAACGCCAACACAAGAAACCTCTTCACAACTGATTCAGTGGCCATGTGGTAGAATCCCTAGTGGATTTCTCCCAGACAAATCAAAAGCTGCAACTGTTCATGGTGAAGATTCAGGCTTGAAATGTGATTCATCTGTGTCTTCAAAGAAAAAACCACTTGTTTTCTCTCCATCTTTTGGTCTACAAACAAGAAATCAAGCTCAGTGCTGTGAGTCAAATCAACAGTCTTTGAAAAAGGTCTGTAGTAGTTCAAGACAATCTGCCACACCTGTCAATGCATTACAGCCTCCCGCAGAGTCATTCATGAAAGGCAATCTTGATTCTGAATCTCTATACAAGACTCCTACAGAATTGAACATGAAAAGAAAGTTAGCAGATTTGAAAGATATTGGGCTTTCTTCACCAGGGAAGCGATTTAATACTGGTGAGACAGGACTTCGTTCTCCTGTCTGTTTGACTCCGAGTACTTTACGCAAGACTAATTTACTTAGTGATGCTACTGCATTTTCTACGCCTAGTTCTAGTTTGAAAGATTTACATGGTCGCCCAACATCAAGTATCATAGTAGATTACACAGATGACATTCAATGCAGTAATTCCACCCATCATGGGCTTAATGATCACCAACTGAGCAATGCAGAACGGCTAACTTTAGACAATATTGTTGTTCAGTATTTGAAGCATCAGCATCGCCAATGCCCAGCACCTATAACCACTCTACCACCCCTCTCTCTCTTACATCCACATATATGTCCTGAACCAAAAAGGAGCCTTGATGCCCCATCAAATGTAACAGCGAGGCTTGGTACACGTGAGTTTAGAAGTATTTATGGAGGGGTGCATGGGAATCGAAGAGATCGGCAATTTGTATACAGTAGATTCAGACCTTGGAGAACTTGCAGGGATGATGCCGGTGCTCTTTTAACGTGTATGGCTTTTCTTGGTGATTCATCTCATGTTGCTGTTGGTAGTCACTCAGGAGAGCTGAAAGTTTTTTATTCCAACAACAATAATGTGTTGGAGAGCTGCACAAACCATCAGTCGCCTTTGACACTTGTTCAATCCCACCTTGCTAATGAAACACAATTTTTACTGTCTTCAAGTGCCCAAGATGTGTGTTTGTGGGATGCCTCTTCAATTTCAGGTGGTCCTATGCATTCGTTTGATGGACTGAAGGCTGCAAGGTTTAGCAATGCTGGGAGTGTATTTGCAGCCCTGAGGACAGAGCCAGCTCGGCGTGAAATTCTTCTGTATGATGTCCAAACATGTCATGTGGAATCATCCCTGTCAGATCCAACTTCAAACTGTACAGGACGGGGACATTTGTATTCCCTGATACACTTCAATCCTTCAGATACAATGCTACTTTGGAATGGTGTGTTATGGGACAGGCGTCAATCTGGCCGTGTACATCGATTTGACCAATTTACAGATTATGGAGGCGGTGGCTTCCATCCTGCAGGGAATGAGGTATGCTAAATCATGTACTGCAGTCAGACCATTTCTTTTTTTTTTTAAGAAAATCCCTTTTACTTTGATAATTCTACTTTTTCATAATTTAGATATAAATACTGAAAATGGTAAGTTCAATTACGGGCTGAAGAGTTTCTTGCATTTAGCATTATTGTGAATTCAATGGTAACTTTGGTAAAGTTGTTTAAAACATAAATGGAATTTATACCTAGTACCTGATTTCATGTCCGCTTTCTAGTCTTACTGCTGTGCCTCTGATCTCCAGTATTATTGGGTATAGTTTATGTACTAACAAGTTGTGTACTCGACGTTTGTTTGGGTTTCATTCTCCCTTCGTAACAAAAGAAAATGTTAGCATGAACTAGCTTTTCCCTCTTCTTCTCTGCGGGTCAATATATAAGTTTTCCTTCTCTTTCCCTAACTTGTGATTGGTGGCCATCTATTGCAATTAGGTGATCATCAATTCTGAAGTCTGGGACCTAAGAAAATTTAGACTTCTTCGAAGTGTGCCTTCGTTAGACCAAACATCAATAACATTCAATGCACGTGGGGATGTAATTTATGCTATCCTGAGGAGAAACCTTGATGATGTAATGTCAGCAGTTCAAACCCGTCGAATGAAGCACCGATTATTTGATGCATTTTGCACAGTGGATGCCATCAATTACTCAGAAATTGCCACTATACCAGTTGATCGTTGTGTCCTTGATTTTGCAACTGAGCCAACCGATTCGTTCCTTGGATTAATAACAATGGATGATCAAGAGGAGATGTTCTCATCAGCTAGGGTTTATGAGATTGGTAGACGGAGGCCAACTGATGATGATTCTGATCCTGATGATGCTGAGAGTGAGGAAGATGAGGAAGATGATGAGGATGATGCTGATGTGGATCCCATATTGGGTGCAGAACTGGATGGGGGTGTTGATAGTGATGGAGATGATATGAACAGTGATGATGGTGGTGGAAGTGAGCTTGATGACGATGATGATGATGTGGACTTCATGGATGATGCAGACTTTGATGGAGGAGGTGGGATCCTGGAGATTGTCACAGAGGGTGATGAGGATGACGATGATAGTCAGGTTCTTGAATCTTTTAGCAGTGGTGACGAGGAGTTGGTGGGCAATGGTTTTGACTTCTAAGTTTTCTACTTCCAATTCCGGAGTCTGGTAATTATAGTAGCCCAGATGATGTAATTAGTCAATCCTTTTTTTTTTTAAAAAAAAATCATATGCAATTACATATTACATTCAAATCCTGAGATAAATGAAAATTTTTTGATAAATTGCAAAGCGTTTCTTAACATGAAAAGAGATGGAAGAGGCAACTCCCAGTTCATTTTATTATTGCCTTCGGTCAAACAGCAGACTTCAAGTACGTTGAAGTTCTCGCCCAACGTTGAGAAATTTATGCGGCTTATATCTAAGGGTGGAAATAGGCCAGGCTCTAACCTTAGCATGGCTCAAGCCTAAAATCTGACAGCTCCGACATTGGCCTGTAGTCTAATTGGGTCTGGCTGGGTAGTTCAGCCAAGTTATTTTTTAAAAGTTTAAAAATTTGAAACATATAAAAATGTTTGTTAATTAAAATATTTTATAAAATTTAATTTATCTTAAATAAAATTAAATATTAGTTAAACTTGAAATGAATTGATAAGATATTATCCGAGCAAATGCATGGTGTTGGCAAGAGATAAACCTACTCGGAAATCTTGAGCTTCTACTTTACCAATCAAATTGTACAACTGATTGTTTAGAATAGTTGGCTAGCTTATCAAAACAGTACACCAATACCTCAACTTACTAGCTATTGAGATGTTTTTTAAATGTTCCTTCTCTAAGCAGTGTGGGTCAATTGTCTTAACCACTTTCAGCCCAGTTCTCCTCACTTCACTAACCTTTACTCCATTCCAATGTGGCTCAACCAACCAAACAATAACTGAAACTGTAACACAAACCTTTTAACCATTATCCTTTCGACTACCATGTGGGGAGAAAGGAATGCTAGAACCTTCAAAGATGAGGCCAAGGAGGTGGGAAGCCTATAAGCCAAAGTGAATTTTGCAGATTGCCTATAGGTGGACATCACATCTCTTTCCAACAAAAGGAAATTATTACAAAGAATTGCCTGGTCTACTCAGCAGAAGCAGCATGGACAAGACCAATACTGACAGCTCTTTTTCATAAACTAGCACTATTCACTTGGATGGCACCCGACAGTTCCCAGAAATGAGAATATGCACGAGGATCATTAACTTGACAGTAAAAAAGACATACACAAGTTTGATGGAAGACCATCTTAGCCCATTTTCGTCCAAGTCCAAGAAAAGGAGCAGGTCGGTCATAGATGAGCAAATATTGAAGCCCATAAGGAAGAAGCCTATGCTGGCCACAATGTAGAATCTTGTCTGCAAATCCAAAATGACCAGAAAAATGAATAAGTGAAGATTTACCACAAGACTTTTAATTTAGTCTTTTACTTTCTTATTTACCTTTATTATTTACCATGTTTATGTTATGTTTAGAATTTAATTACATGTTAATGGGCTATTTATGGACACTAATTAGCTACAAAAAATTAGCAGCCAAAGGAATGTGAGAAGCCAACATATGACTATCCTTATTCCTTGCATTTTCCTTATTTAAACTTTTGTTCTTTTCATTTGTAAAAAAAGATAGATGTCGATTTTTAAGAAATCAAAAACCAGATGTTTTCCTCTCAAAATTCAGACATTGATTTGTAGGGTTTGATTGTTTTCCGAAATAAATCAAAAGGGCTTCTTTTATCAAAAGTACCCAATCCTAGTTCCTTGAATGAGTTTAGACCTATATTATGTTATAACTTTTTGTACAAAATTATTTCTAAAATCATTGCTACATTAATGAAGAAGGTTATAAAATAAATCATCAGTTATTCACAAAGAGCCTTTATAGATCGAAGGTTAATAGGTGATAACATACTAATGGCTCAGGAGTTATTTAATGAATATTGTGGAAGAAATGGCCCTAAAAATTAATCAATCAAGGTTGATTTTGTTAAGGCCTTTGATACAATTTGTTAGGAATTTATCATGCATTTGTTAGAATCACTTGAATTCCCGAAGAAGTTCAAAACATAGATAAAAAGTTAACATATCAACAAACTCTTTTATTGTTCTAGTCAACAGAAAACCATCCCAACTATTCCAATGAGCAACGGGTGTAAGGTAATCCTTCGTCACTTTACCTCTTCATTCTAGGTATGAAAGCACTAAATTAATTGATCGAAAGCAACATTAATACCAATCCTAGGTTTAAGTTTTTAAGTCAAGAAGACTTCACTTCTATTAATTTTGATGACAATCAAATAATAATAATCTTAGAAATGTGTGAATTGTGTTGATGAGTTTGTTAAGTGTGCAGAAAAATGTAAATGACACAAATCGTCAACTTAAGACGATGCATAGTCAAACCCAGAAGATACTTGACACTTAAGACGGTCAAACTACAAACGGTCAACATAAGAAGATACAGAAGGTCAACATAAGAAGATATAAGCACGACACCAGATGAAACGCAACATTAAAAGAATCATAGTACCAGACGTTGCAAATGAAAAAGATTCTAGAACATCAGTCAGTTAGTTAGTTGGAGTTAGTTACAGGACTCAACTAATAACGGTTTCTAGAAGATTCAAGAAGCAATTTTCTCAAGAAAACAGTTGAAGACTTAGGTTATAAATACTAGGTATAGTCGTAAACAAAAGAGATAACATTTTTACAACGAGATACAATACAAAAGAGAGAATCTAATTATACAATACTTAGAGAAACTCTGTATTCAAGTGCGAAAGAAAGAGAGCGAATACATCTGTAATGTGAAGCTCAAACAATATCTTTCCAAGAGAAGGAAAGGCTAGAGCTTGGAGAGGCTAAGAAAGCAGATAAAAAATACTTTGTGAGGGAGACCTGAGGAGGCTCTGCAGGTGTGGCTAAGAAAGAAAATAAAAAATACTTTGAGAGGGAGACCTGAAGAGGCTCTGCAGGTGTATAAAGAATACTTGTAACGTTGAAAAGTATAGTAAAATCTTAGATAAACTATGAGAACTGGACGTAGCCCAAAGTTAAGGGTGAACTAGTATAAAATCACGTCGTCTATTCTCTAACCCTTATTTTTTTTAATTTTCTTGTTGTTAGAAGAGTAAATAATAATTTTTACGATTGCATTACTCATTGACTTAAGAGAATTGTTTTTGTGATCATCTAAATTTGCAAAGAAATTCAAGAAAATTTTAAAGATTAATATCTCTGAAGATTTTACACAATTCAACCCCCCTTCATGTGTATTCTACATATTATACGTAATTTCTATATTAATAAGTGATTTAGTTCAGTTGGTATCAGAGCAAGGTTTCCAAGAAACACTATTACAAAGTGAGGACAAAGATCCATAACTGAATCACATGTTTTTATAGCTGAAGGTGCCTCAGTCATAAGACCCCTGCATTCAATGGTGAAGACTATTATTATTGGAAGGACAGGATGTGACTCTTCATAGAATTACACATATTGATCTTTGGGATATTATTGAAAATGGACCTTATACACCGACAGACAACGAAGGGAATAGTATCTCTTGTAACCAATGGACGATTAATCAGAAAGCTCGCTTTTAGTTAAATTCAAAGGCCAAGTTCCTTTTAAGTTGTGCTCTAAGAAGAAGTGAATATGATAAGGTTCATAGATGCGAATCTGCAAAGGAAATGTGGGATGCATTAGCCATTGCACATGAAGGCACAAATCAGGTGAAAGAGTCCAAGATTAGTATTCTTGTTCACCAGTATGAGCTATTCAAGATGAAAGATGATGAGACTATCGATCAGATGTTCGGATGATTCTAAACAATTATTAGTAAACTTAGAGCTCTAGGGAGAATCTACAAAAGTCAAGATTATGTCAGAAAGATTCTCAAGAGTCTTTCAAAAAGATGGAGACCCAAAGTAACAAAAATACAAGAGGCTAAGAATTTAAGTCAGCTGAAGCTAGATGAATTGCTTGGTTCACTGAAAATTCATGAAGTAGAGCTTGATACAGAAGATAAACCTAAAAGAGATAAATCTATTGCATTAAAGGCTGGTCAGAGGAATCAGAAGATTCAGAAAAATAGAAGCACATCTTCAAAAGCATTAAAGATTGAAGAAATCAAAAAGGATGATAGTGAATCTGATCAAGATTCAAGTGAAGATGATGATGAATTATACTTCATTTCAAGAAAGATTAGAAGGATGTGGAAAAAGAAATCAAGGAGAAATAAAGACTTCTTTTTTAAGAAGAATAGCAAAGACGATTCAAAGAATGAGAAAAATTCTATCGTCTACTATAAGTGCAATAAACCAGGACATTATAAGTCTGAATGCCCGTTGCTAAAAAGAAAAAAGACGAAAAGTAAAGACAACAAAAAGAGTATGATGACAATATGGGAAGATCTAGATTCGTTTGAATCTGAATCCAACTCAGAAACATCAGAACAAGTAAATATATCGTTAATAGCTGAGACGAAATGCGATGATGAGGTCATTTCTAACTTTAATGATCTTCAGGATGCGTATTTAGAATTGTTAGAAGATTCATATGCTATATTAAAACAATATAGGATATTGAAAAAGAAATTTGCTGAAAGTTTGAAGAACACAGAACTTTTAGAAAAAGAAAATGTCTGCCTTAAGAAACAAATAGACGATATGAAAAAGAAAGTAACTGTAGATAGATCTGAGGAAATTAATCAACTGAAACAATGAATTAATAGTCTCTCAGTAGATTTATCAACATTTACTAAAAGTACAAAAAGATAAATGATATCATTGGAAGATATAGGCATCCAAATGATAAGAGTGATTTAGGTTTTGATAATAGTAATGTTCGTCATAATAAGAGTTTTGTTCCTAACAGAAAGAAAAAGAAACAATATTCTTATTACTTGATGAAAAACTATAATTTTAACCCTAAAGAACCTAAGAAAATATAGGTACTTAAGAAGGATATAATATATACTGTAGATATCTTTTCTTGGAAAAAGCAACCAGCGTCAATGGTACTTGGAAAGTAGTTGCTCGCGACATATGATGGGAAGAAGGTCTATGTTCCTAAACCTTCAACATAAGCAAGGAGGATCAGTAACTTTTGGAGACAACCAGCAGGGCAAAATAGTTGGAATCAGCAAAATTGGTAAAGATTTTTTTTCATCTATTGATAATGTTCTGCTAGTTAAAGGCTTAAAGTATAATCTAATTAGTGTAAGTAAATTATGTGATTTTGGTTTTGAAGTATCCTTTAATCAAAATTCTTATGTAGTCAAAAACAAGGACGGTTCCATATTATTTTCTGCCAAGAGACGAAATAATCTTTATAAAATTAACTTAGATGATTTGAAAAGTCAAAATATTTCATGTCTTATATCAACAGATGAGGAAAAACTAATTTTGCACAAAAAGCTAGGTCATGTTAGTTTTAAACATATTTCCAAATTAGTTAGACATGATTTGGTAAGAGGATTACTAAAGATAAGTTTTAACAAAGATTTCTTTTGTGAGAGTTGTCAAAAAGGAAAATAAGTTCAAATATCTTTTTCGTCTAAAAATGTTGTAACTTCATCTAGACCTCTAGAGCTATTACATATAGATTTGTTTGGTCCAACCAGAACACTAAGTCTAGGCGGAAAGAAGTATGGTCTCGTAATTGTCGATGACTTCACTAGATTTTGTTGGATATTATTTTTATCACATAAAGATGAATCTATTAAATGCTTTAAGGTTTTATCCAAAAAGTTACAAAATGAAAAAGGAATTTCTATTGCTGGAATTAGGAGTGATCAT
>JAOTAZ010000220.1:20892077-20903958 GCA_025629785.1 Erythroxylum oxycarpum | reverse complement strand
TTATATGGAATAGAAGGTGAACAAGAAAGGCTTCTTATCAATTTATTATGGTATCAAAGCTGGAATTTCAGTCCTGAACAAATTTATGTTTAATGGACACTCAACCTGCTGCTTTCTCATCAACCACATCTGGTTCAAACGCATCTTCTTCCATCATAGACTATGACATCTCCTCTCCTTACTTTCTCCATTATTCAAACAATCCAGGAGCCATATTAGTCTCTCAAGTCTTAGATGGCGATAATTATTCATTATGGAGCAGGGCAATACTCATGGCTCTTAAAGCAAAACATAAGTTGGGATTCATCAATGGCACTTTAACCAAGTAGGCACCTGTCTCATCAAATCTCTTGCAATGGAATCGATGTAACAGTATGGTATTCTAATGGCTTCTAAATGTCGTCTAAAGAGATATAGCCAGTAGTGTTATATATATGCAGAATGCTTGTGATGTTTAGGTGAACTTAAAAGAATGTTATTCACAACAGAATTCTCCACATATTTTTGAAATTTGGCAAGCGATCTCAAATCATGAGCAAAGGCAAAATTCTATTGCAACATATTATACAACCCTTAAAGCTTTATGGGATGAATTGACTTCATACCATACCCTCCCAGCTTGCTCATGTGGTTCTCTTTAGAACTTAAATTCCTTTCAACAAACAAATCGACTCATGCAATTTTTAATGGGTCTCAATGATTCCTATGTAGCGGTGAGAAGCAACATTCTGCTCATAGAACCCTTACCGATCGTGTCTCGTGCATATTCACTTTTACTGTAGGAGGAGAGGCAACAATCACTCCATCCTTCGGTAACCAACCAACGACAGTTAGCTATGGATGCAAGTTCATCCCATCGCCATAATCAACAATATTTTCCAAATAATAAACAAATGTACCACTGTGACTTTTGTGGTCTAGATGGCCATACAGAATCCCATTGCAATAAAAAGAAAGGTTATCACTGTGACTATTGTGATCTTGATGGATGCTCAGAATCATTTTGCTAAAAGAAGAAAAACAATCAAGGGCATAGAGATGAAAAGGGTCGGAATCGTGCCACTATGGAGAGCTCTAATTCGAAGTCTATTGCAGCAGTGGCCACTCAAACA
Organism: Erythroxylum oxycarpum; assembly: GCA_025629785.1. Taxonomy (NCBI): domain Eukaryota; kingdom Viridiplantae; phylum Streptophyta; class Magnoliopsida; order Malpighiales; family Erythroxylaceae; genus Erythroxylum; species Erythroxylum oxycarpum. Next base: position 20,902,846 of record JAOTAZ010000220.1, on the reverse strand, counting down.
AATTCTGGATTGCAGGCTCCTACTTTTACTCAAGAGCAGGTTCAACAACTCCTTGCTCTCATTACCCCTAGTTTACATCCTTTAACAAATTCAGTAGGTAACGGTACTTGTCTCTTCTCAAACTTTGTGGATAAATTCAATCATTGGGTTATAGATTCTAGTTGCACTGCTCATTTTATGCATGGGCCTAAGAATTTACGTGACATTAAATCTTGTTCTATTTCTCTAGTTAAAATGCCAAATGGAGATGCCGTCTCTATATCTTGTTCAAGATCTACGAAACTAACGCCTCAATTACCTTTACAAGATGTCCTTTATGTTCCGTCTTTCCATTTCAACCTTCTTTCGGTCAGAAAAATTACTAAAACTCTACATTGTTTAGTAACTTGTTTCCCTGGATATTGTGTCTTTCAGGACTTGCAAATGAGGAAGCAGATTGGGTTGGGTAAAGAGCATAATGGTCTTTATTATTTGGAAATCAGTCCATAATATTTTGCCTCCTCTATCACTCAAATAAATGAAGTTGATTTATGGAATTGGCGTTTAGGTCATCCTGCACCTAGTCTTTCCTCTCAATTTATTAATTTAGATTCTAGCATTTCCTTTTCACAAAAATGCAGTTGCATTATTTGTTCTTTAGCTAAACAAACTCACATGCCTTTTAATTCTAGTCAGATTTCCTCTAGTTGTTGTGTTGAGTTATTACATGTTGATTTATAGGGCTTCTTCAAAAAAAAAGTATGGGGACCTTATGCTACACCTTCACTTGCTAGTGCAGGGTACTTTCTTACCATTATAGATGATTTCTCTTACAGTACATAGTTCTATTTGATGTAAAACAAAGCTGAAACTTTTTCGCACATTCAAAGCTTCTTTGTCATGATTCGCACTCAATTTAATGCACAACCATGTATTGTTCGTAGTGACAATGGAACATAATTTTTTAATTAAGCTACTAATGAATATTTCTCTTCTCTTGGCATCATTTATCAACATAGTTGTGTTAATACACCTCAGCAAAATGAAGTCGTTGACCGGAAACATTGACATCTCCTTAATGTTGCTCATGCTCTTCGGTTTCAAGTACGTATGCCTTTGGCTTTTGGGACGACTGTGTTCTCACTGCCACCTACTTGACTAACCAAACAACAATAAAAGTTCTTCAAGGTAAAACCCTTATGAACTTGTATTCAATAAAGCCCCCATTTATAACCATTTAAGAGTCTTTGGTTGCCTTTGTTTTGGACACAATACCAATATAACATATAAATTTGATAATCGTTCTCTACAAAGAATTTTTATTGGTTATCTTTTTGCTAAAAAAGGTTATAAAATTTTTGATCTCAAAATAAAACGAATCTATACTATTTATGATGTTACTTTTTTTTAAACCAATTTTCCTTTTCATGGCCATAATGATGCTACTAAATCCACCATTAGCGTTCTGGCTTTACCTTTACCTGACCTCCCATGCACACAAGCACTTGAGAATAACATGCCACCTAACACACAAACACATGATAATTGCACCACTACACAATAACAAGAGCGTACCCTTCCTCCCATACCTTTGCGTTATTCAACTAGGATAAGAAACGCTCCAACTTATTTATAAGGCTACCATTGCTCTCATGCTCATATCCCTCATACTTCCGCTGGTAATGTTCAATCTTTAAGTAATTTTTTATCCAATGAAAAATTCTCATGCTCTCATGTATCTTTCCTTATCTCTTTGTCTTCCCATGTTGAACCAAATTTTTTTTCCCAAGCTGTACAAATTCCTAAATGGCAACAGGCAATGCAATCTGAACTTCAAGCTCTTGAAGACAATCCAACATGGTCTTTAGTTCCCTTGCCTCCCACTAAGAAGCCCATTGGATTTAAATGGGTTTTTAAAATAAAGCACCATTCTGATGGTAGTATTGAACGTTATGAAGCTCACCTTGTTGCCAAAGGCTACACTCAAGCTGAAGGTATTGACTACCACGATACTTTCGCACCCGTTGTCAAACTAGTCACCGTACGAGTACTGTTACTATTGCTTCCGCTAAGAACTGGCCACTCCATCAGCTTGATGTGCAAAATGCCTTTTTATATGGTGATTTACATGAAGAAGTCTATATGTCACTTCCAAAAGGTCTTCCTCGATAGGGGGAGTCTCACCTTGTTTGTAAACTCAATAAATCAATTTATGGTTTAAAACAAGCCTCTCACAACTAGTTTACAAAATTTTCCTCTGCTCTCTTATCAATAGGATCCCGACAATCTCAAGCAAATCATTCATTATTTTCTTTAATTCAAGGTACGTCTCTCACTTTATCCTTGTATATATTGATGATATTATTATTACTGGTATTAATCCTGCAGCCATTCAAGTTAAATGATTCAGATGGGGAACTTCTTTCTAACTCTTCTTCTTATTGTCACTTAGTTGGACGAATAATTTACCTAATAGTCACACGTCCGGACATTGTCTTTACAGAGAATATCCTTAGTCAATTCATGCATCAACGTTGCAAACCACATTTGGATGCTGCTCATCGTCTTATCCATTATCTCAAAAGATCACCTGGCCAAGGCATACTTCTTCCTTCCAATACTCATTTACAACTGTCTGCTTATTGTGACTCCGACTGGGCTAGCTGTCCTATGACTCGTCGATCTACTACTAGATATTGCATATTTCTTAGCTCTAGCCCCATATCTTGGAAAATCAAGAAACAATTTGTTATGGACGGAAGTAATTTCTTTTATAATTAATATTCTCAATCCTATAACAATGTTTGGACTGATCAACCTATCTTTTGTTATGGACGGAATAATCATCAAAATTACTTCCATGATAGCTTGCAGGACGCATAACAATTCTTGTGCAGACCAGAAGCTTCCTATCATGACTTCGGTCTATCCTTAGAAGAGTTGAGTAATATGGTACAAAAATTACAGGAGAATACTCTACAATTCTAGAAGGATGGAGGGCAATTTCCAAAACACACATATTCTAGTGCCGAAGATTCGGAGAGCCAATATAATTCACTTGCATCTTTAAAAGAACTTGTTAATATTATGGTTGCTAAAAATTTACAATTTCTACAGGATATGCAGCAATAGATGCAATAATTTTGACAAGAGACGAAAGCAAGCCAACTTGGTTCAGGTGCATCTTTAGAAGAAATTGTTAACAAACTTGTTGCTAACAATTTGCAATTTTAATAGGATATGCAGTAGGAAATGCAAGAATTTTGACAAGAGACAAAAGCACAATAACAAAGGATGGAAAACCTAATGGGTCAGATGGCAATAAGCCTTGATCACCTTCAATCGCAACAAGAAGAGACGCAGTTGTATCAACCCGAGGTGTATCTAATTGAAATCTGTGCGAAAAATTTGCAAAGTGATGAGGAGCTTGAGAATTTTGAGGTCAACCATTAATGAATTGTTTGTATCGAAGAGGTTAAGAAGGAGTTTGAAGCCGCAAAAGACATATCTTTTAGCTCGGAGGTAAGTACTAAGTCCATAATTATTTTTTAGACTAACTCTTTACCTTTACATAACAGATTGGATGAGTTCAATGATAAAGAAAAGGGTGAAGAGACGTTTGAAATATTTTCAAAGTGTATGGACTTGGTTAGGATTGAGAAGCTGAGGATAGGGAAGATGCTGAAGAAGGATGATGATCAACTAAGGCCCTATCCGAAACTACCTTCCGTGGAAGTGGCGCTAACTATAATACCAGAAGATCACAATTTCGTCACGTGAGGATAAAAAGGAATCGAGCCAGTGACCCTAAATAAAAGCGCTTCTTGGGAGGCAACCCAAGGGAAGTAAATTTCTTTTCCTTTATATTTCCGCACTAACTTTTTATATGCACGTGTGTTTTTGAATTTATTTTTTACTTGTTTTTAAGTTTTCAATAAAAATGAGAGAAAAAACAAAACAAATGAAACAAACATTTTCTCATTTTCTATTGCTTCTGCGATTATATAATTAGGATTAGAGTGTGTTTTGACTAGAAAACTTCAAAGAAACTTTAGCATGTACCTTTACTCTTGTGATTGGTCGATACGCATTATCTTTAGAAGAGTAGTGACTAATGGTAGACAAAGCTGGTGAGATTTTGAGCCTTATTTGACTGATACATCTATATCAGTCTCATTGCTTTTTGATAATGTGTGACCTTCATGACATGTACGTCCCGATTTTGCATTGATTTTCTATTCAAGACCACATTTTTATCTCATGCATTAACATGGATATGATTAGGCGTTCTTTGTTTTTCATAAACCACATTGGCCAAATGACCTAACCTGTTGACATGATTTTTCTCTTGTTAATCCCCTTTAAGCTTTAGCCTTTTTTTTGTATAAACCACATGTTATACTTTTAAACTTAACCAAATGTCCGACCCAAGTCATAAAGCTAGTGGAACATTTGTGATTGTTGAGTTTGTGGATATACAAAATTCTAAGTGTTGGAGTGTACATATGTGAGGGATGGTTATAATGTTGGGATGTTATTTTATGTCTTATCATTGAAATTCCCATGTTGATGTAGTTTATTTTAATTTTTTATAAGGATAAGAAAGAAAAAAGAAAAAGGAAAAAAATAAGAAAAGAGAAAAAAAGATTAAAATAAATGTATCAAGGAAGAATTGCATATGTGTTGAAAAGTTGTTTATGGTTGATGCATCTTCCTAGAGTTGTAATGAATGTGTTATTTGAGCATGTTGAATATAAGGCAGAGGTTGGCTTGGAAGGTTCAGTCTTGTGTGATTTTATTGGCATAAATTGTATAAGTGATTCCTTCGGATTGATTTATGCTTTATGTGGTTTGTGTCTGAGAGATGAATGAAGTTGTGAAATATAATATTGCATTCGTCATAGCTGACGGTACCTAGTTTTTGATTGAGTGTTACTTTTGTTTCACTAGCTTTGATGACTTTTATGCTACTTAACCCAAATATATCTCACCTCACCTTTGCCCAGATTACAACCCTAAAAAGTTCTTTGATTCATGATTTTGCATGTGAACATTAGTGGTGCAGAAATGAAATGATATGCAAAGTTGTAGATTGTTATGATCACGAATGGTGTTAAGTGTACCCGTTGATATATTTTAGTTAAACACATTTTTCAAGTCTATCGTTAGATTGCTCAGTTTTTGAAGGAGGGGTGCGTGAAGGAGACTAAGGGGATTTTTGGGTAGGCATTAAGATGGGGGCTGATGCATTTTTTCAAGAAAGACTTATGAAGAGTTAGACGTCCCGACACCAGTTTGGTGGTAACATCAATGCCGACGATCCTGGTTAAGTAATTTTATTATTATTTTTTTGTTTCTTTCTCTCATTAGAAATTGATTGTGTTATTCTATTTTAATTGATTTGGGTATTGTGTATAGATAACTAGATTTTCATTATTATTCGGTTATTTGTGGATGAACCCATTGTGTATTGTGATTTGATGATTTTAATGCATTCATTAAATTGTTAATTTCAAACCCATTGCTAGAACTTCGATATAATCCATAATTGTTATGTTAAAATTCATGTGTAGGGACTAATGATTCGTAATCATTAAGGATAATATGACCTGGGTTAAATGACGCATCGTATATGGTTGTTGCGTTGATTAATCGGTTTTTCTAATTCGTAATGCTACTGCCTAATTAAATCTAGAGATTGTATCCTAGGTTGTTAAATGGTTAGGTTTAATTAACGATTGTATCTTGATTAAGCAAAACCTAAGGGAAAAGTCGGGTTAATTTTTAACCCACAATTAATAGTTTCTAGGGGAGGTTAAACAACGATAAATTAATAAAATATGTTTAATCAGGGTGTAGGCCGAGAATGAACCAAAGAATCGCGTCCCTACCGAATTCCCCACATTTATCATTTTATTGCATGTTTTCTTTAATTTGTTTTTGTTATTTAGTTTTATTTTATTTTTCTTATTCCAAAAATCCAAAACCCCCTGTTAAGTGTAAACATCGATTAATTTCATTTCATAAACTTTACACACACTCTCTGTAGATCGACCTAGACTTACCACTGCTACAGTAGTAGTCTAGTTATTTTATTTTGACTAGCGAAACGACGCACGGTCAATGTGATAATATTGCAAGTATATGGTAAGAGTTTTATTGTGAATTTATTAAGTGTTTGATACTTTTCACCTTAAACAATTAAGTGCATTGAGTGAAATCTTTATGAGGGTGTAAAGGTTTATTCTTTTGATTCCAATGCAATCATTGATATGATTACCATTAATATTGCGTAGTAAGTTAATTTTAGGATAACTTGACTATAATTGTATGTTAATTTCATTAATATGACACGATGATTTATAGTATGAATGGACAAGTTAAGATTAATGAAGGATAGATGTTGTAACATTTATAATTTTGATTATATTTTGCTTGAGGACACACAAAAGCTTAAGTGTGGGGATGATTGATAAATGCATAATTAACTATATTTATATCTCATAATTGACGCATTTTTGCTTGATTTTTATAGTTTTATTGTATATTTTGTACTTCATTTTTCTCCAAATGCATTTATAGGTCATAATTGCCTTCACAGATAAAAAGGAGAATAATTTGGATGAAAACATGATATAAAAACAAGATTCGAAGCAATTAAAGGATACACGACTATATATGTCTCTTAGCCAGTATAGAATTGCAAATTCTAGAGATTTTGGGTTATACACATGGTCCAGTACATATCGTGTATCACACCGTGTATCTCCTAAAAGCCCTAAAAGTTATTGTAAAAAGACGTGAGTAGAGGCGAAACTAGAAATGAAATGTCTAATAATTAAAAAAGGCTCTACCACACAATAATTTATTAATAGGACTAACGAGGCCAGAGGGAAATACTTAAGAATCCTATTAATGATTTATTATTAAATAAGGAGAAGGAACATGTAAGAGACTATCTATCAGCTATCAACACTCTACCTATTGGAATAAAAAGCCAATGTCAATTGGCTAAAAGGTAGGGTAAAGTGTACTAAGTTCTTCTTCAACTCTATTTTGGACACAAAGAATGCTAATAGAATCTGTTTACCAATAATGCCTCATTGTTCTATAATCACTTAACAAAAGGATATTCTTATTAAAGCTTAGAAGCATTTTAAGAGATTATTCCAACAATTTACCAAATTCCCCTCTGTTACTTCCCTTCATCAAGAAGAGGATAATCCAAAAGCAATCAGACTTCCAAAAGCAATCAGACTTTCTCACTAAATCTATTGGAGACAAAAAAAAATATCATGTAGTTTTCTAGATGAATCCTAATAAATCCCTAGGTCTAAGTGTCTTCAATGGTTTCTTTTTTCAAAAGACTTGGTAGGAAACTAGTCCCATGGTGAATAGAGTTATAATGGAATTCTTCACATGAGCAAGAGATAAATAGGAGCTATATATGTTTAATACCCAAGGTTTCCAACCCTACTTATTTTGAGGATTTTAGGAGTATTGCATGGTCAAAGGTAGAACATAGGGATGTATAAGGTGGTGAAGGAAAAACAAAATTAATTATCTTTGAATATAACCCTAACACAATGGTATGTAGGTGCTATACTTTAAGATCCTTTCACTACAAGAAAAGTATGAGTTAGCAATGGAAAACGGAAATCCTATAGCCGTCGAAAAAGTTGTCTGGAAAATTTTCGTTTAGCAACGGTTGCAATATCCGTCGCTAAATTTAGAAGAAACTGAATTGATGACGATATTTAGCAACGGTATGAAATTACCATCGATAAATAAGGTGGGAAATGCTAGCAGAATAACAAATTTTAGTTTTTCGATGAAAATTTTTGTCAATAATTCCGTCGGTAAATTGTAAAGCTATACATTGTCGTCTGTTGTTTGCCTCTATTGAACGCTTGAACATTTTTAATTATAACAAAACGACTTCGTTTGGTTTTAAACCAAACGACGTCATTTTGTTATCCTTAAAACGCCTACCCGAGTCCCCTCCCCTCTCCCCATCTTCCATTTCCTCCTTCTTCTTCCTTCAGATCTGGCGCTATGTCGTGTGGAACTGCTACATCTCAGGCCATTGTCGTTGTCTTCTCTAGCGGTTTTCGTCAAGATATTTTTGTCTTCTCCATGCTCTCCTCTTCTGCCAAAATGTGCGTGTCCATACTTTATTTTTGTGCTTGATTTGGAGTTAGTTTCTATTAAGTCAGAATGACTTCACTAAATGATTTTGATGAAAAACAAATGGGGAAGCTAAAATGAAAAAGCAGACGGAAGGCAAATACAAAAGGCAGACAGAAACTAAAATGAAAAAGCAGACAGAAGCTAAAAAGAAAAAGCAAACGGAAGGCAAATACAAAAAGCAGGCGGAAGGCAAATACAAAAAGCAAACGGAAGGCAAATATGAAAAGCAGACAGAAGCTAAGATGAAAAAGCTGACGGAAGGCAAATACGAAAAACAGACGAAAGAAATCAATAGATGCATCAATTTGAGTTAGTTACAGAACTCAACTAAATAATCGTTTCTTTGAAGATTCAAGAAGCAGTTGGAGACAAAAATTATAAATACAAGTCGGAGTCGAAGATTGCAAAGTTAGCCAAATTAAAAAAGCTTAGCAATTCTCAAGAGAAATTTCTGTGCGAAAAATCTATAGCTATTTTTTTTAGTAACAAAGCTCAAAAAACCTTTCAGTTGAAAGTAGTGCAGATAGCCTGAAGAGGCTAAGAGTGAAAGAATACTGACTATAAGAGACCTGAAGAGGCTCGGAAACAAAGAATACTTGTAAAGTTTTGAGAGATAGTGAAATCTCAGAAAGACATCTGAGGATTGGACGTAGCCCACGGTTTGGGGTGAACAAGTATAAAAATTGCTTTGTCGAAATATCTCAACCCTTAATCTCTCTTATCTTTCAATTTTAGAGTTTACTGCTTTAGACAAGTTTTCTAAAACTATCTATAACCTTGATACTTAGTAGTTTTCGTAAAAGGAACAAGTTTTTTTTTAACGAACGATTTTTGAAAAGGGGATTAACGAAAAGGATATACAATTCAACCCCCCCTTTCTTGTGCATCTGTATATCATTATTAAGTATTGTTTTAACGTGTGATTCACTTCAGTTTCATCTATAAAATGATTTTTGTGTAAATGTTTATATGTGGGATTGAGTTTGTGTGTGGGTTTGAGTTTGAGTTGTATGGGATTGATTTCCTTTGGCTTCATCAAGGTGGATTGTTGATGCCAAGTCACCTAGCAAAAATGTTGGTGTATTGGCCTATTGGGTCATTTCTATGATCTTTCAGCTTACATGATTTGTCAAAGATTTTCAGGACCCTCTTAAATTTTGTGTGTTAAATGTGCTCTTTGCATGCTAAGGTCATTGCTAACATTTAGCTTCTGAACTTGTAAACAATAGAAAGTGATGATGCTGTTGAGAAACTTGACAATTGTAGGTAAAAAGTAGAGGTTTTTATGAGTGCTCCTTAAAAACCTTTCATGAATCAATGCTTGACTCCTTTATATGGTTCTTCACATTTTTGTACAAGTTATCTTTTGCAATTATACATGCAGTGTCATCTTTGTCTTGTTCTATCGTTTTGACAGTATAGATGAATTGACGTGGCCCATTTCCACCTCACTCACCACCATGTATTGTTGATTAAACTAGGGTTCAGTAATGTCGTTTAGCTTATTAGTTCTTTAGTTATTAAATATCATTATTAGAAAATATAATTTACTTAATAATTAAGTTAAATGTGTAATTTTCATTCCGACTTTTCACAAAGTCAGCACCATTATTTCTGGTATAATTTTTTTATACCAGATGTTATTAAAATAGTATTGATTGAAGTAACAATGATAAGAGTGTGAGCTTATATAAAATTTTCGTGAAATGCTAAGACAAAAATAATGCTTTTAGCTAATACTTAAAGAAATTATTTTTTGCAACTGAATCATAGGGTTTGAAATCAATATGAATGCCTAGAATGGATCTTAAGATTAGAAGTTGAGAAAAAAAAAATAGAATTGAGGCTTATGACTTCAAATTAACATAAAATCCAAAAGCTTGTCCTTAAGGCTTAAAAATAAGATGAAATGCTTAGAAATAGGTCTTAGGATTTAAGTTAAAAAGAAATATCTATAATGGATCTTAGAATTTGACATTAAGAAAGAATACTTGGAGTTGGTGCTTAAGACTTAAAATTAAGATAAAATTCCTATAATGGAGTCTTAGGACTTGAATTAAAAATAAATACCTGTAATAGATCTTAGGATTTGAAATTAACTTAAAATTCTTAGACTTGGCCGTTAAGACTTGAAATTTAGATAAAAACCTAGAGTTAGGTGCATTGAAATTAAGCTAAATACTTAAGTTAGATCTTATAACTGGAGCATATTTTTATTTTGATTTGAAAATAGAGAATGTCTAAGGTTTATTGAAAAGTGATCCTTTCTAGGTTTTTAATTCAACTTCCTATAATCAGTGAAAATAAGTCAATTAGTTTGGATGCGTGAAGCTAATTCATTGTCTTAATTTGAACCACTGTAACATTGTACTTATTAGGAACCACTTCTACTAGACTTACTCACTATTTAATCAGAGCCAAGCATATTTATAAAACAAAATGTACATTTTCATAGCCTAGGTTTTAAAGAGTGTAATTATATGACATAATCTAGATTTCCTTACTAAGTTACATTCCTTCTTTTTGTAGGGATAAGTCGACTTGTATAGAGATGTAAGTCGCCTTATGCCAGTTCGGTGCTAACAAGTCGACTTGTGTAC
>JAOTAZ010000220.1:20876346-20886706 GCA_025629785.1 Erythroxylum oxycarpum | reverse complement strand
CTGGCTTCATTTTGGATGGCATTCCCCGTACTAGAGTCCAAGCTGTAACACTCATGCTTTGCTTATGGATCATCATGTGTGTAGATTGTTATTGTAACACGGAATGACATTGACGTTGTCACTGTGGATTTTCTTGTAAGAGATCCTTGATCAAATTACGAATATTGATCTGGTTATGAATTTTAAGTGTGGTGAGGATCAAATTACGGATATTGATCTCTAATTTTATTTTCTAATAAGCTTTACTTGTGCTTTCAACATGGGATGGGACTGAATTCAAAGGAGGACAAATAAAGAAGTTCAAATTCGATAGAAAATCAATGCCCATATTCCTCTGTAACTACGCAACCATGCATGAGAAACAAGTTGCTATTGTCAAGTTATAAAAGCTCAATATTACAATACCTGAACCCAGAAGGTACCAGAGTGAGAGAGAGAGTGTGTATAATTAGAAAGAGAAAAGCAGCTGAGATGAAGGAGAGAGGGGAGATGTTGGGTTTAAATAGCTTAGGGTATATTTGTCCGAAAATAGCTAATTGAGATAGCTAATTGAGTATCTTGAATGAGAATAAAAAATACAAGAGTTAAAAGGTGAACGAATCAAGAATACAGGAACGATGAATAATCAAGTATATCACATGAGCTCTTTTATGTGATTTGCCAAAAAGATTAGGAAACAAATTTTAAGAGTTTGTTTACGACGGGAATAGCAATAAATCTTAGGGAAGCATTTTAATGCTTATAATTTCTCTTCATTATACACTTATTAAATATCTTTATATTAAAATTTATTTATAAAAGATGTGGGACTGCAAATTGCAAAGCTGTTATTTTCCCTATCCCTATAAAACGCACCTATAAATTAACCAACTGCAGATTGCAGGGAATAACCAGCCAATCATACATAACAGTACCAAGTAGAACGCAAAGGACTGAGAAGAAAAACATATATATAGTAAACCTGTTTTTTTTTTTTTTTTTTTGTGGCAAATGAACCTGCATTTGTTATATATGAGAAACGAGATCATTCAAGAGCAATGTAAATGGAAGGTTTCATATGTATAGCTACAGAAGGAAAGATAAATAAACACCCCCCACCCTGCTAGAACTAGGAAACCAGGACTTCCGGCATCGCTACTTTCAGTACATTTGACACCAAAAACCAAAAGCCAGAAACAAGCAGTCTAAGTTGTTAATTTATCCCTATCTCGAAAATTACGAAAAAGAAAAAGAAGGCATACTGATACATACACAAACATATAAGCCAGGTTCATACTTCTCAGATTTCCTGTTTATCCTCTTTTATCATCTCCTTTTCAGTCTCACATTTCTGGTTCAGTCAACCGTCATGGGTTGGGTCATGCAGCACCTGAAACGTGCCTTCCGCACAGTAGTCATGATCTCAGTTTCCGCATTTTCTAGCATTCTGACAATCTCAGCAAAAGGAGGACGGACTTCAGGATTAGGATCCCAGCAACGGGTCATAATGTCACTGAGCACGGGGAGACAATCATTTGGAATGACTGGCCTAACACCCTTGTTCACCACAGCAAATGCAGCCTGCACAGCAGTCATATTCTGGAAGGGAACTAAACCTGTTATGAGTTCCCAAAGAACAATCCCGAAGCTATATACATCCACCTTTTGTGTGTAGGGCCTATGCTGAATCATCTCTCTGCAGTAATGGCCAAATCAAACAATAAAGATAAGATAGAAAATACCACTGCCCCAGTCCTTCAAACTACGGAAAAGATGATGTATTTCACCATGGAAAGAGAAGAATTCAATGAGGATATGGCCGATACCCCATAGAAAATACCACTTCCCTGTCCTTACAAAACTATAGTACACCATGTAAATTGATGAATTCAATGAGGATTTGGGATACCCCATATACGGAACATATAAACAGCAGTCAGCTTAACAAAATTTAACAAAGAACTGTCTTTCTAGGTTAAACTAAGATCACATTACCGACTAAACTGTATCCATAAACAACAGATTAACACTTGGTCCAACCCACTGAATGTTCAGATTGCAGAATGAAGATCAAATGAGGACATCTTTGGAAAGTACCGAGTGAATCAACAAAATACAGCATAATGAATGCAAACCACTGAAGTAAATAACATTAGCACACCTTTAAGGTCTCAACAAAAAGGAAAGAGAGAGAGAGAGATAAGCGAGAAACAAGATACCCGTAACTTCATCGACATAACAGGGGGGAATTCTGTGTATATGGAATTGACCAAATATTTTAGGGGTAAAAATAAATAGGAGAGGAGAAAGGATCACCAATTAGCAATCAACAATATGAAAGAATTTAAATCTTCTTAAAGCAACCTCACAAATTTAAAATATTTCATCAACCAACATCACATTACTTATTTTCATGACAATTGGATTGTTTCCCATGCCATAAACCACATCCACCCATATAACTAGTTGTCAATTTTATACATGGTAAAACAAATCATGTCAATGAGAAAAAGTGAATGCAGAATCTCTATATGCATGCAAGATATACAAGAAATCCATAAGCAAGAATGACATGCCACTTCCGCCAATCACAAACCACCAACCACCAAAAGAAAGGTTAAAGTAAAAAGGAATAAGGAAAACTATTTAATAGCGTAAGAAAATAAAGGTCTAAAATCTATCTTTGTAGCTGTCTAGATTTCCTTATTCGTCTACAATCAGAATTTTCTCAAAAGTCTGTAATGCAAAAAGACTTACGGGGCCATCCAACGATATGTTCCTGTTTCCGGTGTCATTCCCTCAGTCTGCACTTCAATTCGTGCAACTCCAAAATCAGCAATCTTGATTGATTTATCAGCAGAAATCAGAAGGTTATCTGACTTCAAATCTCTGTGTATGAATCCAAGTCCATGGACATAAGCCATTCCCCGAGCAACATCTAGAGCCTGCTTTACTGCCAATTTCAGTGGTACCGCCCTGTTCTGCCTTTTTGTCAGAAACTGCCGAACTGAACCTCCCTTTGCATACTCAGTGACTATGCACCAAACCATGTGTTTACGGCATGCACCAACGAAGCGCACAATGTTTGGGTGCTTTAGGGTCGCTAGCATCATGACCTCCTGCTGAAACTGCTGCTCCATCACTTGTGCCTTCTCCAGGCTATTTTCCGGCCTCTCCAATAACTTAATTGCAACATCCTCCCCATTATATGTACCTCTGTACAACTTTCCAAAAGAACCTTGAGCAAAAGCGGTACCCATGTTAAGTTTTCTCAAGTCAATAGTCCACTCATCGTAATTTTGCAGCCCCTCCGTTGAATACCTACTATCCATCAATGCCTGTGCTAATGCATCATCATTTAATGCATGGGTGACTTTCCCCGGACGAAAAACGCTCTGTCCTACACTGTAGTTGTTACTGACAGGTTTTAAACCTGGATGGCTTAATATGTGGGTGAGAGAATCATTGGACCCAACACTACTGTTGTCCACAGACATCGATACAGAACCACCAGCATTGCTCGTTTGCATGCTGTCAACAGACATGTTCGTACCCTCCCCAAGTTTCTGGTAAAATTCTTGAGTAAACTCATAGTAATTATTAGCATGATTGTTATTTCCACCCATAAATCCAGCAAATTTTGGACCCTCCACCATTTTTCCAATCATGAATGCAACTCTTCAATATCAAATTGAAAGCAGAGAATTATCCTTATCACAAATTATTTAATCCCATACGAGAGTTCAACAACTGCAATAAACATGCCCTAAAAAAAACAAAAAAAAATTGATTAATCATAATGAGCAATACATGACCTTTGTGCAACAAGAAATGCTTCCTTTGGTAGGTATTTAATTTGTTGTTAATATTTGTCACTTTTCTTGGTCAAATGGAGGCCTTTTGTTACTAAGCATTGGAGATGAAGTGGGAGCATAAAATTCAAGATTTCTTAGCAAAATTGGGTGAACAAATAATAAACATGAATGTGCAGTAGTACTAGAAGGCAAACCAAAAGACAACATAGTCCAATTCTCAGACCTTGATTTGTTAATATTTGTCACTTTTCTTGGTCAAATGGAGGCCTTTTGTTACTAAGCATTGGAGATGAAGTGGGGGCATAAAATTCAAGATTTCTTTGCAAAATTCGGTGAACAAATAATAAACATCAATGTGCAGTAGTAGTAGAAGGCAAACCAATAGACAACATAGTCCAATTCTCAGACCTTGATTCACCATGAAATTCAAGGAACGTTAAACAAAGTCATGTAGAATGCCAATCAATAACACTTTTTTGAAACATCCAAGCTGAACTGGAACTAGCAACTTCTAGGAATGTTTTGGGCATTTAATATGTCTCAGTTTGTTAAAAGTATAGAAAAGTCACCCAAATGCATATTGAGGAGCAGGTCAGGAGGGCACACATGTTACAACTATTAAAAGCTTGGAAAACTCGATCATTTCCATAATTTAATCAGGATTAAATTAGATGGACATACAACGTGTCACGCCAATCAATAACACTTTTTTGAAACATTCAAGCTGACCTGGAACTAGCAACCTCTAGGAATGTTTTGGGCATTTAATATGTCCCAGTTTGTTAAAAGTATAGAAAAGTCAGCCAAATGCATACTGAGGAGCAGGTCAGGAGGGCACGCATGTTGCAATTATTAAAAGCTTGGAAAACTCGATCATTTCCATAATTTAATCAGGATTAAATTAGATGGACATACAACGTGTCACAAATGTTAGAAGTTAGAAGCCCTCAACCAATTGCTTGGCTAGGATTAGATTCACTACGTTATAAACGGAATAATGAAAAGGGTTACTAACTTGTCATTTCCATCTCCAGATGGCCTAATAAGAGCCAAGCAAACAATCAGGAGCTAAAAATGGGAATATCAAACAAATGAGCAATTAGATATGCCCTGGTTACCTTTTTTCAGCAAATAAGAGGTGCAGTTATCCGGATTGGACACTCTTGGAACTCATTTCAACAACCCTTATGCCCTGGAATGAAACAAAAACATGTAAAACCATAAAGCTAGAGATCCGTAAGCTCAGAATATATCACACGAAATCAAGGACAAAGCGCCCAAATCGATTACATGGATCAAAGCTGAAACAAGTTTCACAGTTCTGCCATACCCAAAGCCAAATTATCAAGCTTTTCATGAATACAATATTTCCCGGAAATCTTTCGAAGAAAACGTGTCAAAGGTGAACGTTTCAAAGCCCAAAAAGCCACAAAATCGAACTAGATCAGACAATTAAGAACGCCTAAGAATGGAAAGACAAGTTGGATAACAAAAAGCTTCAATTGCAAAGATAACAAAAGAAACCCCCCAAAAAAGAATAGTAAACATACGGAAGAGTAGATGATAAGGAAAAGCACCCAATTAGAGGATCAAAAAACCAAGAGAATAAAAGGAATAAAATCAATTACGTGATCGTTACTGTAAAAGCGCCGGAAAAAAAACACGTAGTTGAGAGAATAACACAACAATCTAACAAAACAGCTAAATCAATAACTGGCTGAACAAGAGCAATAAAGGCGAAGAGTGCACCAACCGTGAGCCAAGTGAAGAAGCCCGTGCGACGAAAGATGAGAGAGAGAGAGAGAGTCTTCGCTTCTGATTTTACTTTCGGGACAAGGCCTCGATTTTATTGTGTCTCATGAAAGTTTCACGCGTTAATCCTTCGCTTATTATGGTAGTCGCGTCATTTGTCTTGCACGTGTCAAGTTGCTTCACGGGGTCTTACAATTTTCTCGTCCCAGCGCGTGCCTTTGGCGATTATATTGCTGCTATGCTATGTTAAAGTTGCTGGAGTTTTTTTTTTTTAATGGAAAAGTTGCTGGAGTATAAGTATCTCTAATTTAATTATCAATTATGATATTGCGATTTGATTGGATATTATAATTGTTGAAATTTAATATAATAAGAAAAAATTAAGGCTTTGATAATCTATCACTTGCCTTTTGAACAATGAATGAAACATATCACCTATATTTTTAGATATTTATCCAACATGAATCAGAAAAGACATGATCCAAAGCTCACATACCAACGTTTAACAATAATTAGCTTTGAAGCACATACAAATATCAAGTTGCATATATGAATGACGAAAACAAGTTACCTATAAAGCTTACATACCCAGGTATATATCACCACATTAATTAGCTTTCAAACACACATAATTAGTGGCAAGTCATTCGGAAGTTGACCATTCGATTGCTTGATTGTACAGAAATCAAAATTAAACGCACAAACAAAAAAACAACCACACGAGTGACACAGTGATCTCGACAGCGTGCTTAGTCCACGGAACCCAATGGCTGATTCAAGTTCTCAGTTAATCAAAGTTATTCGGTATGATATCTTAATTAATACCTCCAAAATCATAACATTAATCTCCAAACTCCCCAGTTCTGCCAAAATGATCAAATCACATCAAACACATGTAACCTTCGTGGGTTGCAATCACATTTTCCTCAAAAGTTTCAATTAGTAAAACAAATCTGATTTCTAGTCCTATGTACCATTAACATTTCTGCAAAACCTTGATGGAACAGGGAACATCTGCCTTGTTATTCTTTGTTTTACAGGTACTTGAGACAAACGAGGAGTTGCTACCTCGTAGCTGCTCTTGCACTCATGGATGAGTGATAGCTGGTGCTTCGCTGTTTCCTATATGATGCATAAACATCATCATACTGATTTGCCTCATTAGGATCAGCAGTTGCTCCAAGTCCCAATCTTGCTGAACCACTTTTCCGATCCACACTTGCATCAACATATGCCCCAGTCTCCGGCTCTAGCTGTAAATTAGGGGGTGGAGGAATGCAAGCCCCTCCCTTACGAGTGAGAGGCTCTCTCTCATATTCTTCATCTTCATCTTCATCTTTTGAATGAGATGTCATAGGTCCCTCAGATGGGTTTACCTCTCCAATCTCCTTGAAAAATTTAGACACTCTTTCTAGGACTTCTGACGGAGACACATCAGATGGAGGTATGAATGTTGGAATGTCCAAAGGGCTCAGAGGTGAATAAGGGACACCACTCCCAATCTGCATCTTTTTAACCATTCCAGGTATAAGCCCAGGTGGGAATAAAGGATATGCAGGCAATTTGTCACCAGTGCCAGTAGGCGGTGTTTGTAATGGAAGAACTGGAGCTTGTTGATTTGATGGTTGAACAGAAGAGCTTATAGTTACAGAACTTGGAAATGCTCCAGGAGGGACTGAAGTTTGAATATATTGCTGGTTTCCTAAGGATGGTACCATGGCTGGAGATACTTGTCTATCAGGATGCTCTTGATCAGGTTGCCTGTCAGACTGCCATTGTGCAGTATCCACTTTAGCTATTTGCTGTGGATAGCCTGCAGATAAAGGAAGAAAAAAGTGTTTCAAACTATGAGTTTAAATATACAGAATAAGATTTCAATTCGCAGGAAAATTATCCATAGGCAACACCCCAAGTTTAATCTACACACACTTGTCGCCCTTACTACAACCACCCCAAATGCAACAGAAAAAGCAGAAAGTGATGGCCAACATATTTTTAAAAAAAAGAAACAGTACAAGCAACAACCTGCAGCCATGGAATCTGATGAAGCAGCTAATTCTTGTGACTGCCCCGAAAAAGTATTTGTTGATGGTCCACCAAGCATCTCACCCTCTAGTGAATAAATAGTTTCTTGATCATAAACCTCCTTAGAAGCCCAGAACTGAAGAATTTTCTGCAAACGCGATTGGTTTTCATCTTTATTCTGAGGATTGTGGTAAACCCTCGCAAGCATGGACCCCAACACTGGCTTAAATGCCAGGGCCTCATTGTCAATGTCATGGGGGTTAATTCTCCTTTGCAGACTGCACGAGTTTATACAGAGTAGTTAGGCTTATAATAAAGACGAGACACACCAAAAAATTACACTAAAAAAGGCCCATCAGGGCACTTGTCATTTTATGGCCAGAAAAGCTGTTCTCATCGTCTTTATGATCAAAATGTGGGCAGAGACAAATAATTACTATTAAAATAAAGCAAGCACAACATATGTTTTTAACGATTTTGCCTCTTCCTGCATCTTGTCACTAATTCTAGATCAATATTTGTCTATCATGCAAGTTCAGAAGCAGCCCTACCAATCGGCAGGACAGCACAAGATACATCGAAGTTCTCAACAACAAAATGGGAAGTACCACCGAGGTTGAATGTTATCATGTTAAGAAACATCGTGATGATAACACTTCTACTCAAAATAAGGCAAAAGTGGATAGAATGACAAAAAAAAATTGTGAGGAAGGAATCAACACTTTGAACCAGGAAATCTAAGGGAAATGGTCAACCTAATAAATTATTAGAGACAAAACATTAAAGTGGATATTTGAATTTAACCAACCAATAAGAATCAATCAGGTTTTATGTATGCCAAAACAGAAATCATTAAGTATTTAAAACACACCTATCAAAAAGAATGTCATTTGCAAGATAAATGATATGTAGCTGTCTCTCCGAATCATCAAGAGCAAATATCCTATCCCTTAATCCCTCAGCTAGAGATGGTGCAAAAGGGGATCTCTGCATGAACCAAGTCTTGGCACCTTTGATAGACTCTTTGGTTCCATTGAGGCTGTTTAGCACATTAGTCAGCTCTACAACAACATCAGGAGGGAGTAGACCTGAAAGACCTTTGAAGGAATTTGCGGGCTGGTCAAAATCTGCTCGAGCATGAGACCCAAAGGCCTGAGGGTGTTGATGATGATGCTGTTGTGCATCATAAAAAGGCGGATAAGGAGGTTGATGCATTGGAGGAGCACCCATTATGGATGCTGAAGCTGCAACAGCAGGATTCATCATAGGATTTGGAGGGGGATGCATCATTGCCAAAGATGATGGTGGGAAAGGAGAATTGAATGGACCAGTTGGGGGATGAGTGGACATCCAGAGCTTGTAACGATAATAACTATGGCCCTCTCCCCCAAAAAGGAAACTATAAGCAGGATTATCCTGTTGTTTTTCACGGATCATTGCTTCAAATTCGGGGCCATTCTTGGTAGCATACTCAACAAGTTTATCAATACGCTTTTGGAGTTCAGGATCAGATGGAGGAGGAGCAGGGGGTGGAGGAGAATCATAAGCGCCATGGAAAGGTGAAGGAAGGAGGTGAGGGGGTAAATGTGGGGGAAAGGGCGGGGGAGGTTGCTGTTGATGAAGGAGGTGAGGATGGTGAGGAGGGTGAGGGTGGAGCTGAGGTTGCTGGCCTGGCAAGGGGTGAGGGTAAGGGAATTGCTGCATGGTGGGATGGGAAGGCATGAAAGGTGGTGGAGGGTATTGCTGCTGAGGATGGAATCCAAACTGTTGTGGCTGCTGTTGTGGCATATTTGCTGTTTGTCTCTGCTGCTGCTGCTGCTGCTGTTGCTGCTGCTGCGCGTAGACCATGGCGGAAGCTGCAGCAGCTGCTGCATAATCATGAGCCTGGTGGTCCATTAACCTAACAGAAGATCCAATTTAAGACTGTCAACTCATACATACATGTTCATCACCATACAATAGCCATTTCCTCATTCAAATCCTATATCCCAGAGTAAATGGAAACCCCAAAATCAAACAGAACAGAATAAAAGAATTAGTTAAAGAGAAGGAGCACACACGCAAGATGCAAATAGAGAATAGCTCATAAATTAAATTGGACCAAGAGGAAATAGCTTTTGAATTAAATTGGAAGAAAGAGATATTACGAAAAGAAATCAATTGCCAGTTTTCGGTTGATCAAATATATGGGGATTGGGAAACTGAAATTGTAAGTCAATTATGAAAACGATAATTGACAACATTCAAAAAGGATCTTTTTGTAATTGGTTCACCAAGCAACTCCATAGCATTCAATATGCAATAACCTTAACAGATCTCTCACATCAAATCTAAATAGCATGGCAAATCTAAACAGAGTATAGAATCAATAAATGTCGTTCAGAATTATTTCTGATATTTAATTTCTGATATTTAATAAGTTATGTCTTTTCACTTATTAAAGGATGATTTTAACTTTCTTTATACTTCTTAATTTTATTCTTGGCACTTTTT
This sequence comes from Erythroxylum oxycarpum, assembly GCA_025629785.1. Lineage (NCBI taxonomy): Eukaryota > Viridiplantae > Streptophyta > Magnoliopsida > Malpighiales > Erythroxylaceae > Erythroxylum > Erythroxylum oxycarpum. The sequence goes on along the minus strand of JAOTAZ010000220.1, from coordinate 20,876,642 downwards.
TGTGGCCAAAAAGTACAATTTGTAATTCAACTTTTCACAAAAATTTTAAGTAAGCCTTGCTGTTATATTAGTTAAAGAGTAATCAATATTAATCACATATTATTATCTTAAATCACTCTTTAATATCTCGTTGTTTATATAATAGGTTTTCACAAAATACCCACCTCTATAATAACTCATAGTAGTTAATAGCGGATAGCGGCGCGGAGCGGCCGACCACGAAAACGCTATAGCGGAATAGCGGATAGCGGAGCGGCCGCTATTTCTACACACACATATAAGCTTTCTACACACAC
>JAOTAZ010000220.1:20863432-20876246 GCA_025629785.1 Erythroxylum oxycarpum | reverse complement strand
TTCTTTTTCAAACCAAATAAGAAGAAAATAGCATAGATCTTACCTTGTCAAGCTTGATTTCTCCTTCTTTCTTCTTCTTTCCTTCTTCTTTCACGATTTCTCCTTTCTCTCTTCTCTCCCATGGTTTCTCTCTTATTTTCTCTCTTTCCCATGTTTTTCTCTCTTCTCTCTTGTTATGCACGACAATTCTCTTCTTCTTCTTATTTCAAACCCATTTTTTTGGTCTTTTCCCCATTTTACCCTTCATTAAACTTGTCCTTCCCATTTTGCCCCTTATGTCTATTAAAACTAACATTTTAACTCCTTATTTTGATCAGGTAAATGAAATAATTTGATAGCACCTCCTCCTAGATAAATGTTCCTGTATGTTTTATGTTTCCATTGACACCAAAATTACTCAATTTGGTTCAGTAATCTAAGAGTTATGGCTCAAACACTTTCGGACTGTTACTAAACTGAGACTGTAAACTATACCCAACTTCACTTCAGAAATTGAAAATCTTAGGGACTGAATTGAAGTTCAATTACTTTAGATAGTTTGTAGCTCCATTCTTTAGTTTATTTAGAAACAAGAATAAACTCATTTTGAGCTCTACAGATCAAGATATCCTCAAAATATTAAAATATGTTAAGTAAAACACCCAACTCATATTCTCCATCTGAACCCTTCACTTTCGTTCAATCAGTCTTTTTCTAATCAAGTACAAAAGCTATAAATTCTTGTGGAGAGATATAGAAACGTATTAGAAATCTATCACTTCAAGAATCACCTCAAACGGAGGTCAGACGAAGATGTTATGACTAAACGAATTCAACATGTTCATGTCCAAACTCACATTGTACATGCCTGGGCGCAAATGTCATAAATCTCACTAAGAAGGTCGGATTGACTTCACTTTTGGATGGTTTGAAATAAGATTTCTACAGATACAACTTTCCTGAAGAACCCAAAATGAAATTCTATCGTTTGGAGGGTCAAAACACAGACCGAAAGAACTAACGTGGACAGGCCATATATGTGCAACTTTCAGGTGAAACCTCCTATACGACATCCTAACTTGTAATGATCATATCTCTCAATTCCAACATCCAAAAATTTCATACTTTATAGTGTTGGAAAGACATAAAGACAAACTACAACTTTCATGAAGACCTCAAAACCAAATCTTACTTCTATGAGGGTCAAAATTTCAAAACAATGAACCTGTCCCGAAAGTTCCATCCTAAGCAGCATCCAAACTTCTAATGATCATATCTTCCAACTCCATTTTCCAAAAATTTCATACTTTATAGTGTTAGAAAGCTAGGAAGATAAACTACAACTTTTATGAAGACAATTTTGTCAAAATCTGCCTAGATCTACGCAGAAAATTTATACAAGTTCAGACCAAAATTTCAACTCTCTCCTACTATTCATTCCCAAAATTATCAAACTTCAAATTTTCAAAAAACCAACATTTCAACTTTCATGCTCAATCACTATTCTTCCTCTCATCTTCCATTTAAACTCAATATCATTCATAAACATATTATAGTCCATGATTGATCATGAACATCAATAACAGATCATACACTCATATACCCACTTATCATCAACTTACTACATTCACTACCTTAATCTTGTATATCATTTCAATTTCAAGAATTCTCCTTTTTCTTTACTCATGACTAATCACTAAAAACTTCTCATTTAATAGTTCTAACTTCCAAGAAAAGTTCGGGGTCCAACAAGTTGCCTTCAGGTCTACAACTCCTAACTGATCAGCACAATCCTTGAAGTCAGTAGAGTAATTTCTCAGGGATAAATGACCTTCTGCTTCCGTTATATAGACAGTAGAATTAAAATCTCCTGAAATGAGCCAAGGACCTACCACCCTTCTTTGTAAACTGTCCCAAAGCTCCTTCCTTTGAAACACAAGGTTTAAATCATATACTACCGATACAAAAAAAAGATGTATTTTGCTCAATAAAATGCCATTTCATGTGCATAACCTACGTCTCCACTTCTATCACCTTAATATATACTATTCAGGGATCAAAATCAATAATAATTCTGCCATAAAAATGAACTTGATGATTAGAGAGGAACCACCAATTATTTCCTAGCCTATTAAGATACTTGAGATTCTTCGATTTGATTTTTGTTTACAAAATAGCAAAAAACTGAAATATTGTCCTTAACCAAAAAATCCTTTAATGTCAATAGTTTTTGGGGGCAATTAAAGCCCCTGACATTCCAGACTACAATCATTAAGTAATGACTTTGGAGCTTTGGCCTTTGCTCCTAGTACCCTTCCTCGGTTTCACACTATTAAATTGTTCTACAACCTCTCTCTCTTCTGCATTTCTCGATGTTGAAAAGGATAAGGTTGACTCCATATCATCCTATTTTTCACCCTTCTGAACTGTTAGCTTGTCTTCCTTAGGATCTTTTTTTGTAGTGCTTGTTACTAGTTTCTGCTTAGACAAGTTTCCTTCATCTAAATTGGTAGATGCTGTAACATTATGATTTGGTTCCAACTCCTCATTTCCAGCTTTATCCATCTGATTTTTGTCACTTATGACTGGTTCTTCTTATGTCACATTTTGGCATATTACCTGTTCATCATTTCCTTCATTTTTCATGTAGATCTAGACCCATTAGTTCCTTATTACTCCCTTCCTTGAACCTTTCCCTAGTTGGTATCCATCTTTTTCTTTGTAACTTTGAAGAAGGCTTCTAATGGTAATCCACCGTAACCATGTCTTCATATAGCGATCAATTAAAGCCTAACCTCATGATCGAGATTTGTTCTGGCAAATCTTTAGAGATATCCATAGTAATATATAGCTGAGCATAACCTAACCTTTTCCTTTTTGTTGTATTTTCATCCATGCATAGAGGCTACCCTAAATAACTTGCAATCTTACTAAGGCCTTTGGTAGTCCAATATTCCAATGGAACATTATATAGATTAACCCACAAAGGCACTAACTTTAGCTTTTCTATTTCACGTTGGGACCCCGGCTGCTAGCTTTGGAGAAACAAAGGAAGGTTCATCATATGCCAAGGTCTTTCTTTCAAGACTTTAAGAGCTTGTGATTTGGATGAAAAGGTAAATAACACTAAGTTTTTATTAACTAGCAGTACCTCTAGTAGTCTCTTATTCTTCCAATTATTGGTTGCCCACTTTTACAGCACCAGAAAAGGGGGCCTTCTCTCTATAAAGAAACCCACCAGAGAGGACTCCCGTGATCGGGCTCCTTCTTGTAGGACTTCCAAATTCTGTGAAACAATGATTCTTCCTTGGTCTTCATTCAGGTGGGGGGGGGGGGGGAGGAGTGAAAGGGGAAAAAAGTGGAAGCTTCTAAAAGCAAAAAGTGGCCTAGAAAGAATCTGAGAGATAGAAGATGGTTCACGAGACAGTAATAAGGTTATAGCTTCTACAAGAGCAAAAGCAGGAATTGAGAACAGGATAATAGGTGGTAGAGTCGAAGAGAATACTTTGGAGGACAAGGAAACAAAAGCTGTAACAGCTAATGGATCAGCTGTAAAAGGAGAAATCTGGACTAAGGTGACAGAGACAGAAAAGGATTGAGATAAGCTGAAAGATAGGACTGAGCAAAAGCTCAGGGCTCAAGAGATGAGAATTAGGGTGTTAGGAAATAGTGTAGACTGAAGATCTGCACAAGGAGACGAGAGGGTGGCAAGCAAGCTGGAGTGCTGCTTGGTCCCTCAGCTTTGTAGAGGCGATAAAATAGTTCCTGATACATTGGAAATTTGTCACGGCCCGGGATCTCCCACCGAATTGTTAATTTGATTGATAGATTGAAGCAACATTTATCTGGATCAAAAAACCGCCTTATAGACAATGAAACCTTAAATCGACACACGCCAGGCTTTTTTTATATAGAGATGCATCAAAGCTCCACTAAAACTGTGAAGTGAACTCTTAGATTTCAGCAATCCTCTTTCCTTTCCAACTGATTGACGGAGAACCATTCCAATTATAGCACCAAACACGAAAAGGTCGGCATCAGAAATTATGCGAAGACGCTTACTCTGCAAAAATCAAACTAGAATTGGGAACAGTCACAGTATGAACCGAGACACAGAGCTGCAAACTGTACCACAGAACTGCCTGTACAAAGCTCAAAGGCCTCACACAGGAAGAGAAACAAAAACAAAAAATAAGCAGGCCGTAACACTGTGCCACCTCTTTTCTTCATTCTTTACTTTTCCTATATTCTCTTTTCTTTTTGTCGGTAAATCCAATTTTCTTCTGTTTTCATAATTTTCGGTATTTTGCAGTATTATCGTTTCTCCTATCTACACTGGGTAAAACATTCCAAAAGTTTTCTTCACTGTACTGAATAAAGCATATATGCAAAAGAAGAGAACGATTTTCTTTGATGCTAATATCCTGAGATTCACCCTCAAACCGTGCTTTCTCATCAATCCTACCAACGATGCAATCAACATGAGAAGCCATGAGCCAATAGCACACAACAACATCTTCATGGTTTCCATTGATCCACAAACCTTTTCGCTGTCACCTGCAACTTCCACGAATGACCACTTTCGATCCATACAGCTGCTCTCAGACTGATTTAGCCCAAGATTTTCGTTCAGCCAATTTGACAACCATACGAGCAATTTGGCAAGCCAAGCTACTTCATCATCAGAAATGGGACGCTTCATCCAGTCACCCTTGTACGTGATGTCAGCCGAAGACTTGTTGCCAGTTCTCCGGGGCCTGAAAATCTCATCTCGGGAGTGCTCACACTGGAATGCTTCTGATGTTTTACAGATCTGTTTAACGGTATAGCCACCAAATAAGCAGCTTACTTGCTCCTTTAATGAGTCTATGTGACTTATGCTATCTGCAAAATTATCACCAGAACTGGCTTGCAACTCAGCTTCAGCTCGCAGTATGAACAGCTGTTTTTAGAAACCAAAATTAGCAAGCATTTGCCATACTTTAAATACAAGTAACTCATTTAAAAGACAAACAAATGAATTACCTGAAGCAAATGTTGTCCACCATCTTCCCCGTTGCTAAAGAGTTTCAAGTCTCTGTTCCAATTCTCATGCAAGAAAGATCCATCTGCATCAGTCTCACACAAACCATCCTCCCAATCCTGTGGCCAAAAAGACTAGGTCAGTTAAATATCAGCAAATGGAGTAACCACTTGGGCATACCGTGCTTGTTTCTCTATAAATTAACATCCTGGAGTCGAGAATAATTTAGGAGACAACATCCACACTCAGGACAAACAAACACATAAGATAAAATTGTCTAGTTCAATGAAAAAGACATGGGAATTACAAGCGACTTGCACCATGGTCACATCTGATTACTAGATAAGTTAATTAAGAGGTAAATTGACTGCACAAAAGAAACAGCAGCTGGTAGATATGTACCTGTAACTGTTCTTGAATTAGAGGTATGTAGCCATACAAGCTGTTAAACATTGATTTGCTCAATCCAGCTTGTTTAGAATGAAAAAGTATATCCACACTCTTCATAAGATGAATCACCTCTTTAGATGCAGTAAGTACCTTCATAACCTGGCCAACCAATGTAAAGCAGAAATGTAAATATTGACCGCAAATCTTTTGAAAGTAATGGTCATCGATTGCAAGTCTTAACCAGGAGTCCCCCAGTCATTAGGCTTTTAAGCTATTACTCTCACGGAAAAACAGGAGGGTAACAATGCAAAAGAACCTCTGCCAGGTGAAGTTATTACAGGAAACTCTAATCTCAAAAGCCCACTCCATTGGACAACAGATTATGCTAGCAACATCAATACATACACATGAGACATAAAATCAGTTACCATGGATCTAAACAAGACACCATTCTTTTCCTCCCAAAGACAACGCTCACAACACTGATGCATTGTAGATCTGAGCACAGTGGTCAATTTGAACCCTATTCACTCAAAATCAATACTCTAGCAATCTCTAAAATGCTTATTTTAAGTTACATGAAAAAGATAAACATAAACTACTTGAGATAGTCAAACAGTGTTGTACACTAACAATATAAAATATCCATGACATTAGTTCTTCCACTGATCATACATGCAAATCTGTACGTTAATCGCTTTCAACTACTATGCCACCAACACGCATGTTTGTTTCCAGTTTTATGAAGTTAAAGAAGGTTTTCAACGTTTCTATTCACTAAGATCAGGGACAAAGAGAAACAGAAAAGATTCATTTGTGGACATAGGGAGTGGGAGAGAGACGTGTTGATCAAGTGAAAGCAGTATCGGTTGCATCTTAAAGTTATTAGGGAAGTGACGCTGTAGCCTACAAAGAAAGGACAAAGACAGAAAAATACATCAAGTGTATAAGACTCACAAAAAGCCTTCAAAGAGTGATATAAACATCAAGAAATGGACGATTATTCTCATACCTTTGATACCATCTGGATTACAGCTTCTGGATCAGTGTGAAGAAACTTGTGGGCAAACCCAATAAAATGCATAACCAAAGAACTATAATATAAGTAATTGGAAAGCACATAGCCTCTCCACATTGTTTTGTAACCACACTCTTCAGTACTCTCACCCTCCTTTACATTCTTTAGTGGCCCATCCACAATCGCATCAAGCTCCATAAAATCATCCAGTCCAATATTCCAAGGTTCCATATAAGTAACCCAAACAGAAAAGACCTGTGAAGCATTCTTAATGGAAGTCCCAACTGGGCAGAATAGAAACGTCCTCAGAATAAACCTATACACCGGCCTCTGAATCCAAGAATTCCATGACTCAACAACACGCATAGAATTGTTCAACGATGGAACCAATTCCCTTGACTTCGAATCAATTGAACCTGGAGAAACATTATAATCAAACCCTTCTTTAACCTCAATCGCACTCGAATTCAAATACCTAACCAACAACTTCACCACCTCACCTAAATTAGAACTAGGCGGAGACTCCCCTAGAACTGACCTCAAGGGAAGCCACAATCCAAACGACTTGCAGAAACTAACAGGCAGAGGCGAGAAATCATTCTCAGCCAACCAATAATGCACCAAAGTATCAACAAAGAACTCGGCCCTCAACAATGTCGATCCATCACTTCCATGTCCATAATTTAAAAGGGAGCTACGGTAAGGCTGGTGTGAACCCAAATCAAAAATAGGCACAAAAGCTCGCAAATAGGCGTACAAAAGCCGCAGATAAACATTACACTCCAATTTCTGCTCATTTCCACGCTTAACCCCCGAAAAGCCGGTAACAGAAGAAGCCCAATTCTCCAAATTGAATCGTTTAGGTCTTTTAATAGAGAGCGTGTTGAAATTCTCACTATTGCCTTTGCAAATTGGGTAATAAGCAAACCAGAAGATAAAATACTGGAAAACATTAAGTTGAACTTGGTAATGAGAAGACCCTTTCATTGAATCCTCTTTAATTTTACCTTTGAATATAATACAGAGCTCGTTTAGAACATTACAATCTTTCCCGCTAGACAGCAAGAGTCGGGCCCACTCAGGCAAGCGTTCGACCGGGAACACGTACTTGACGAGTGATAGACGATCGACGGCTGAGATTGACTGAAAAAGAGTGCCGTTTGGAGAGAGGAGGTTGAAGATTCTAGAAGCAAGATTGGGGTCGTTGGATTGGAGGACAACGTCGATCCAACCACCCCCGGACGGCGAGGGTGAGTGGTGGTGGGTAGCGTTTGGAGTGGCGGTGGCGTCATCGAAGCCGTAAAGCTTGCAAATTAGGATTGGAAAAGTTAGAGAGAAGAAGTGGCGAGATTGATCGGGCGTGAGAGAGTGGAGGAAGGTGTCGATGGAGGCGCAGACGGAGGAGACATGTGCGGGCGTAGATGAAGCGAGGATTGCGGCGGCGAGGTCCTGGGATTTGGAAACGGAATCGATGGTGTAGGAGTGCGGGCGCATGTTAATTGGAATATCAGGGGAATTCTAGGGTTTTGTAGCAGAGCGTATAAGTGAAAAAAAAAAGGAAAAGAAATAAAAAAGACGAGACACAGAGATAAAGAGGGACAGAGGAGAAGAGAGGGGAGGAGAGGTATTTGGTTTGGTTAAAGTTTGAAATGAGAGTGGCAAATGGCGGGTTCATAAGCGGTGGGCTACGTGGCGACAGATTTGGGGATGGAGTGACCGAGTGTGTGAAAATGTGGGGCGCACTCTTGTTGTTTTTGAATTGAAATCTGGAGTTAACTGATTTGGTACAGATTAAAGGGGGAAGAAACAAAAGTTAGTAAGAGCCAATTGCCTTGTTATGACCAGTAATTAGTGTGTAAACAAATGGTTCTTGACAAAGTTAGGAATCACATTTATGTTAATAATTTAATTGTAAGGAGCTATTTGGGACTGTTACTTATTGACATATCTATCGAGAGGGTAATAGATACGCCGATTGATTCGCGTCTTATGCAACGCATTTTGATATAGGCATTCATTATTTATCTACTACATCCATAGGGTGCCTTCTAGAGGATATGTCCGAGATGCTTGTCCCAAGACACCTTTTGTTATTGTCTTTGTTGTAGTCCCTTAAAAAAATAATTTAATTGTAAGAATTGGCTTGGCTGCGAATTCAAGAAAAAATTGAATAACAACTCAACATAAGTTCAAAGCATTACGCAATTGGAGAATACATTGGCAACAAACTTTAAGAATTTTACATTAATTAGTGTTTGATCCTTTATTTGATTAAGTACTTTGATAATGGCAATGGTTATTGTTAGCTTTTTAAATCCAAAGTGATGAATCGCTTAAGTGTTTGTGAGCTTTAGCTAATGTTTAACACTTGGTTGATATGTAGATGACTTGTTGACAAGAGAATAAGATAAGATAAAGACATATGAATGGATCAGAAAAATGAGCAATGTTGACTAAAGCTGGAGAGTAGCTAAGTGTTAACATATATTGGTGCAAATTATAGAAAACCTTTAACAAATGTGAGACCAATAATAAAAGGTACAACTAAGTATTGTTAAATCTAAAGATCAATAAAGGTACTTAACTTCGATAAGAATGACAAAAGGTATGTAAATTTGCAGTTTTATCATACGATAACTTGGATTGTTAGGCTAAAAGAGCAAAATGACACTTAACGTTTACATTGGTGTCTAAAATGGACCCTAACATTTCAAGGTATTCAAAATGAACCTTAACATTTACAAAACATTCAAATTGAACCCTAACGTATGGAAAACATTTAAATTAAACCCTGACCACTAACGATATTAAGCCCCCTTATTATTTGCTGACATGGCAAAACTTTTTTTGACATGGATTTTTTATAAATTTTTTGATGTGGACCCACCATTTGATGTGAAATGTTTTTAAAGGTGGTCCCACATTAGTTTATAACGCTGTGTTTTTCCATTTAAACGTAGCACCCTACCCAAATAAGACACAACGAGAATTGTCGTGAAGAATCAAATGACATGGTACTATGAGTTCCTCCAGGATAACCAGTGTTGTTTCCAAAAACAGGCCTTGCACTGATTTATGAAACTTTGGGAATACTATGAAGGGAAATGAAGATCCTTAGAACCTAGTTAGGGAATGCTTAGCTCTTTGATAAGTTGTTGATTGCTTCTGTAATAGATAGGAGCAACAAGAATGAACCATCATTCTACACGTTCAAAATGAAGGAAGAATATTAACCTCTCTTGTTTCTTACTTACCTATAGAGATCAGAGTGGACATATACTTCTATGAAGTCAATATCAAGTTGAGCTTCTACCATAGGAGAACTAATCTCCAACATCCATGTAGCAAGGTTATGGTTCTCTTTCACTTATGGTATTCATGGATTATGGTATTCATGGAATATACTTGAAGAAAAGAATTCCAAAATATAAATGTCTTAGCAGATGCACTTGGTTCATTTGATCAACCAAAACAATGGTTGATTTTAGATGGATTTGCCTCAAAATAATTATTAAGCTTGTAGGAATGTAGATCGAGAGGTCTAACATATATCAGTCTTCCTCCTTTTTTCATCAACAAGAGCTTCAAGATATTTCAAACTTAGGTGGATTTCACTTGGAAGATATAGAATCATATATGGAGGAAAGTGAAGTTTAAATAGAAAGGGAAAAACACCTCATCGAAGGCTTCGAATATGTTAATGCTTAGTCGGTGTATTATGTAGACAACAGTTCTTCCTATATCCACTGCATTTCTGATAGTGCGTATAATAACTGCAGCTGCTCTAACATCAAAGCCTGATGTAGTTTCATCCATGAAGATGACGGATGGATTAGCCACCATTTCTACTACTATTGTTAGCATCTTTCTCTACTCTATATATGTTCCCCATGAATGATGGAATGATTAGAGGTTGCTATCCTGCTTATATTATATCAATAATATAGCTAAAGCATGATAACACTACTGATCACCTATGCTCATATTAAAATTTATTGGATGAATTTGATTTGTTGGGTGACCATGGACTTAACTATTTAGATTACTAACTTATAAGTATACTTGTTTTGATATTGAACTAGGGTAGTACATTATACTTTCCTTGAAATTTTTCAGCACATGAGTGTAAATGCATCAGGTGTAAATATTAGTTATTTGTTAAAACATGGAATATCTGTAAAAATGAAAGAGCTTAATGGCCATTATTTTCTTATTCTCATAGAATTGTTTAAACAATGAAATTTCCATCTATTCATGATATCCATAAACGAAAGAGGAATAATTAAAAGGTCTTTCATATTTCTAAAATGATGTTACATTGCCATGTTGTAGATAACTTTTAATTAAATAATGTTAATAATTTTCCATCTTTATTTTAGGTGAGCTTTTGACTGAAGAGCTTGAAACTAATATTGATGATGGATTCCTTTGTCTTCCTATGTCTCAAAGTAGAAAGAGCATTGATTCATCAATAGATGAACAGTAACCTGCCATGATTTAAGGTCCTAATGTCAACTAGTATTCTAAAAAGCCATGTTGAGATTAGATTCATGAAGAGATGCTAAGATCTTCAAGATGGTGATCTTTTTCTTTTTGTGAGAGTCATATGGAATTTTACCTGTATAATCCATCTTTGGTATGCATCCCCAAGGGAAAACAATAGTGTATATGTTGCTTATATACTAGTAGAAAGATAATGCATTGTTAATGTCAAGCTAATGAGCCTATTTGGTGGATATATTTTGTTGCCCAGAGACTGACTTCTAAAATGGTTTTGCTCCTTGTGATGTTATGATTCTGATTAGTGTAATAAGTAGTGTGTTGGTTGTGTAAAGCATTACACAGAGGAAAGTGAAAGGAAAATACCTATCAAAGGATAAATAAGATTTAATGTTATTTGGTTTTCGAGGGATTTTGGTTTCTGTTTGACATATTTACAATTTCTGTATCATTCTGTTTAACAACCATATCACAATTGAGAAAGTAATAGCTTTAGCTCATCCATGCTTCTTACAGTGAGTGATTGATCTTGATGATATTTTATCTTGGCCACAAAAATAAATTGTTGCATTTAGGTTTTAAAGAATTTTGTGATAGTTGCAGGCACTTTTTTTGTCACTTACAAATATTATCAAATATTGTAGAAAATTCTTTCCTTTGGAGGGTCTGAAGAAATCTTTTAAGCTTAGAGTAACATTATATACTTTTCCAATTTGGCAAAAACAAGAATGGTATTAACACAGACATCAAGAAGTCTCATTGGTGCAAATGGCTAACTATTTCTCTGCTAAACAGGTACTAAAGTCATATACGCTTATGCATTAATTATTTCCTTCCATATGAGACAAACTTACAAGGAAATAAAATCAAGAAAAAGGAATCAAAACTAGTAGAAATGTTGGATCCAGTTACCGGAACCCAACTCTCTTGCTTACTCATCCGTTTGTTGGACCGCGCTTGATTCCAGAGTCCAACGCTTGCTCTGATAATCATGAAACGTGAGCATACATATTGCCTTGAAGGGTTCTTTCATTAAACCCTCATTAGCCATCATTTTTTTTCTCATTCATCCCAAAAAATTTACTCACAAATTGCTCAAAGGCGTGCCCATACAAATCAGTCACCATACTTGAACTCAATTCTCCTACTTGCGAATAGAATTTGGAAATCTTTAAATCTGAATTTCAATTTGACTTCTTCATATAAATCATAACTCTATGTCTCTTGTTTATTTTTAAATAAGAATCACCTCAATCGAAGTTATACAACTCAAGATATGCTTAAAAATCCTAAGTCTGTTCAAACCCTAATCATGCTCTCCTAACCGACCTCTTACTTGCTCTAATACAAAATTTCTCAAATCAACTCCAAATGATACAAATTTTTATGGAGAGAAAGCTACATGTCTTAGGAATCCATTACTTCATGACTCACTTCATTTGGAGGTCAAATGAGGGAGTTATGATCAAAAGAATCACACATGTTTACATCCTAAATCGATTTTAACATCCCTTGGTGCGATTACCATAACTTTCAATATATAAGTCGGATTGCTTTCGTTTTTGAACCATTAGAAAGTAGACTTCAAGAGCTAAAACTTTCATGAAGACCAAAAATCCTGATTCGGCCTCCAAAAGGGTCAACTTTTGCAATCTTTTCTGGGCATGTCTGTTTAACAGACATATATCGGGTAAACTACACCATTTCACCCAAGAAAGTCCGTTTAACGGACTTCCATGTTCGTTTAATGGACATGGGCAATGAAAGGGGTCCTTTTTGAACCGAGAAGGTTCGTTAAACAGACATGGGGCTTCTCCAAAGTCCTCTAAACCCTCTTTCAAGCTTCCTACAACCATCCTAACATCATATACACTTATAAACTTCATAATTTTCACTTCTTATCA
>JAOTAZ010000220.1:20843820-20854022 GCA_025629785.1 Erythroxylum oxycarpum | reverse complement strand
CTGTTCTGTGGATACTGTTAGAGGCCGGACACTTGTGCGGCTACGGTGGTTGAGACGGATCGGTTTCGGAAACGGTTTGAGGGATGCATCAAGATAAAGATCAAGCTTCGGAATAAGGTACGAATTAAATTCCACTTTATTATGATTCGTGTTAATCATCTTATAGATTAAATAGATCTTGGTTTTCGGAAAATCAAAAATCACGAAAAATTTCGTGATTATTCCGCTGCGGTCGGATCAGTTCCGATCCAGATTTTCCAACACATTAAGAATATAAAGAGTGTTGTGAACAAAAAGAGAAAGTGAAGAGAACAGTTCAAGAGGAGAGGTGGTACTTCTATGCCTGAGAGAAGTACCAGGACTTTCCCTGTATAGTTTGAGGAGAGGAGCAGTGGTGCAAGTAGGCCTAAACCGATAAGGACTCTTACTATTTTTCATCAAGCCTCAATAGTGGAAGGCAGTAGAAGGCGTGAAGGGAACAAGTCATCTGTCCTTAAGTGCAACCATTGCGTTGACTAGAGCTTGTTTCAAATTTTGAGAGAAGGGGCACATGGCTAGAGAGTGTCCACGGTATGAAGAGAGGGGATCCAAATGTAAGCTTTGAAGAGAACTAAGGATGTGAGGCATATGATTGTAACTAAAGTGGGCAGCTCTGATGCAGTAAGGAGGGCGAATCCTCCAGGAAGACCAAGGAGGCAAGCACTAGCTAGACTGTTTGCAATAACATGAGAGGACACAGAGACCATTCCAGAAGTTGTGACTGGTATGGTTAAACTATTTGACGATGATATTGTTGTTTTGATTGATCCAGGTTCTACCTATTCATTTGTGTCCTCAAGTAGAACTGTGTATGTTATCGATTTGACCCCATTGGATACTCCCTTGATGGTGAGTACTCCAATTAGCCAATACATTATTATTAGTCAAGTGTATAGAGAGTGTGAGGTATGTATTGTTGGGGAGCATTTGGTGGTGGAATTAATGCTGTTGAAAATGGGAGGCTTGGATGTAATTTTAGGTATGGATACATTTGAAAAGTACAAAGCCCATCTGGATTGTGAACAGAAAATAGTGGAGTTCGAGTTGAATAATTGAAGAAAGGTGATGTTTATAGGAGACAGAAAAGTAAGCCCGCCTAAAGTTATTTCGGCTCTGACAACAACGAAGATGATGAGGAAAGGATGTGAGGTATTTTTGGCCTATGTGGTAGACACAAGGGTAGATAGAGGGAAGTTAAAAGATATATTAGTGGTTATGGAATTCCCGAATGTCTTTCCCGAGAGTTACCTGGACTACTGCAACCTAGGGAAATTGAATTTCCCATTGAGCTTCTTCCAGGCACAATGCCAATTTCAGTTCCACCTTATAGGATGGTTCTGGCAGAATTGAAGCAGCTTAAGAAGCAATTGGAAGATTTGTTGGAGAAAGGTTATATTAGGTTGAGCTCTTCACCATAGGGAGCTCCGGTCCTTTTTGTGAAGAAGAAAGATGGGCCGTTGAGGATGTGTGTGGATTATAGGAAGCTAAACCATGTCAACATTAAGAACAAACATCCGATTCCACCCATAGAAGACTTGTTTCATCAGCTATAAAGAGCAAGGGTCTTTTTGAAGATATATTTAAGATCAGGTTACAATCAGTTGAGGATAAAGGAGCCAAAAGTGTAAAAACTGCCTTTAGAATATGGTATGGCCACTTTGAGTTCTTGGTCATGCCTTTTGGATTGACAATGCACCTGCAACTTTCATGGATTTGATGAATAGAGGAACATTTAAGAATTTCCTTTGCAACATTGAGTAAGAATGAGTTGTATGACATGTTCGATAAATGTGAATTTTGGCTAAGGGAAGTGACATTTCTTAAACATGTGATTTCAGAGCAAGGAGTACAAGCAAATCCGAGGAAGGTAGAAACTGTTTGGAATAGTAAGTACCTAAAAATGTAGCTGAAGTGAGAAGTTTTTTCGAATTGGCCGAGGATTACAGAAGATTTGTTGAAGGCTTTTTTATAATAGTAGCTCCATTTTCCAAATTGACAAGAAAGAATCAGAAGTTCGTATGGACAGAGGAGTGTCAGGGCAGTTTTGAGGAATTAAAGAACAAGCTTACCACTGCACCAGTTTTGACTTTGCCTTCAGGTAGTGACGGATATAAAGTTTATAGTGATGCCTTAAGGAAAGGATTAGGCTGTGTGTAGATGTAAGGAGATAAAGTGATTGCTTATACTTTAAGGCAATTAAAGCCTTATGAGAAGAATTATCCTACGCATGACTTGGAGTTGGCTGCCATAATTTTTGCATTGAAGATTTAGAGACATTACTTGCTTGGAGTCACTACCAAGGTATTTATAGAACTCAAAAGTCTTAAGTATTTGAAGAGCAGAAAGAGTTGAATCTGAGACAAAGAATTTGGTTAGAATTGTTGAAAGATTATGATTTGATGATAGACTACCATTTAGGGAAATCTAATTTAGTAGCGGATTCACTAAGTAGGAAGTCCACTATGGCACATATGGAGACAGTGTATCTTCCTTTGTTGGAGGAATTAGCCAAACTTAATGTGACATTATGACAAGTTTAGTCTGATTGTATATAGGCAAACTTTAGAGTGACGTTAGTATTGAATGAGAAGATTAAGAAATTGTAGGAACAAGAAGAGTATTTGAACAGGCTCTGGGAAGAGATTAAAAGTGGTAAACCTTCTGAAATAGAGATCAGAGAATATGGACTGATGGTGATGGGTAACAGATTTTGTATTCCAGACATGTTGGAATTAAAAGATGAGATTCTTGATGAGGCACATAATGCACATTATGCTATGCATCCAAGAAGTACGAGAATGTATAGGGATTTAAAAGAGCATTTCTGGTGGAAAGGTATGAAGAAAGAAGTTGTAGAATATGCTAAAACATGCTTAGTGTGCCAGCAAGTTAAAGCTGAACACACTAGGCACCTTCAGGCAAACTTAAACCTCTGTCGATTACGAAATGGAAATGGGAGAAGATTACAATGGATTTCTTGACCGGATTACCGAGGACTAGCAGGAAGCATGTTGCAATATAGGTGATTATGGATAGGTTAACCAAGTCCGTACATTTTTTTCCAATTAACTAGACAGATTCTTTGAATGCTTTGGCTAAGAAATATGTGGATGAAATAATCATATTTCATAGGATTCCAAGCTCTATAGTTTCAGATAAAGATCCCAAATTCACCTCTAGATTCTGGGAAAGCTTACAAGAGCCTTTGGGAACCAAGTTGCATTTTAGTACAGCTTTCCATCCACAAACCAATGGAAAATCATAGGGGATGATCTGGACATTGGAGGCAATGTTAAGAGTTTGTGTTATGGACTTCAAAGGTTCATGGGATGATCATTTACCTTTAATTGAGTTTGCTTATAATAATTCCTATCACTCGGGAATTCAGATGGCACCTTATGAAGCTTTATATAGTAGAAGATGCAAAACTCCTATTTGTTGGGATGAGAAAGGTAAACAGAGACTTGTAGGACCTAAGTTGGTGCAATTCATAGTTGATAAGATTAAGTTGGTGAAATAAAGACTTAAAGCAACTCAAGATAGAATGAAGAGCTACGTGGATGCACATAGAAAGGAGATGGAATTTGAAGTTAGAGACAAAGTGTTTCTTAGAGCTTCTTTATGGAAAGGAATTTTAATGCTTGGTAAGAAAGGCATGCTTAGTACGAGATATATAGGCTCTTATGAGATTATTGAGAAGATTGGACCTTTGACCTATAAGTTAGCTTTGCCACCTGAATTGTCTAAGATCTATAATGTGTTCCGTGTATTGATGTTACAGAAGTATCGATCTGATCCTTCACACGTATTTCAACCTTCAGAAATTCAGTTGCAAGAGGATTTAACTTATGAAGAACAACCAGCGGAGATTTTAGATTCAAAGAAAAAGGTTTTGAGGAACAAGACTGTGAAGTAGGTTAAAGTCTTATGGAAGAACCATTCAATGGAAGAGGCCACATGGGAACCCTTGTAGGCCTTGAGGGAGAAGTATCCACACCTCTTCAATGTCTCAAGTAAGAATTTCGAGGACAAAATTATTTAAGGGGGGAGTTGTTAGACCCTGACAAAAAAGTTCTTTAGGATAAGCATGATTTAAAATAAATTTGGGGCTTGATAGATTTAATTCTTGGAGTTAAAATCATGTCAAGGTTAGTAGGTTTGGATTAAATGAAAGGAGGATTAAATATGGAAAGTCAAGTTTAATAAGGGGCAAAAAAGGAAGAAAGACCAAATAAAAAAAGGGCTTGAATTAGAATAAAAGAGGAGAGTGTCATGAGAACCAAAAAGTGAAAAATGAAAATAGGAGAGAAGAAAAGAGGCTTCGGTGGAAGAGAAAGGAAGTGAAATCAAGTTTGTTAAGGTAAGTTAACCATTTTTCTTCTTGCTTTATCAAAGTAATGGGTTGTGTTGACGATGAAGGAGTTAGAGAAGGAAAGGATTTTGTGTAAAGAATGAAAGGTTTGTGTTAGAAGAAAATGGATTAGTAGAACCTAAGTGATTCTAGGGTTTCTAAACTAAATCCTAAGTTTTCTGACCTAGATGGGGTATGGGTAAGTTAAATTTGAGTTAAATTTATGTTTGTTGAAATTTTGTGATTTTTGAAGTTTATGTATTTCATTAGAATGTTGTTTTAAATAGAATCTTAGTTGTTTTAGGAAACCAAGGGAATCCTACCCAAGAGCAAGGGGAAAGGCAAGCTTGACTTGGATTTTCGCAAGCTAATTAGGTGGGTAATTTATTTATGGCCATTGTGTGATTAGGCAAATTCTTGCCTATGTGTGTGTACGTGATTTCTCAAAATGGATTTTGCTTGAAATTGAATTTTTGTGACTTGGCTGAAAACAAAATACATGTTGCATTGTTATTTTAACACCCCACTCTCGCATGACCCGAATCCGACATCAATGGTGATATCTGAGTCCGTGCCCTGTGAGGGTGGCGTGCTACATCACTCAGTCAAAAACTCAGATCCCAAAAACATTTACTGCAATATCTAGTGCCATTGGACAGAAATTTCCAGTACTAGAAACCAATCATTCTGCCGCCTGGCGATTTTGTTGGTCTAGAATTTTCCCCGAAATTTTCCAGAAAAATTCTTAAAATTCCCCAAAAATATAAAACACATAACAACCCCCTCTAATTGCATTTTTAAGTACAAAAACCACATTTTCCACTACAAAATCACATTTTGGCATATATACCAGGAAATGTCATGAATGCATGTACAACTATTTTCACGTGCAAATTTCACTATTCACGTGTAAGGGTATGTATGAATATTTCAAAACAACCCTAACCACTCTCACCCTTTCTAAATTACTATTCGACCCTTCCCATCGGGGGTGGGATGTTATAGTTATTATGTTATACCTGAAAAGAGGTCACGACTTTTGTATTAAATGAAAAGAAGATAAAGCATAAAGTATAAACATATGAGAGAAAGAATATATGCTTTTTTTTGGGCAAGAGTGGAACCATTCTGTTTATCATGTGCACGTTAATAAGAGCCTTCTCCTAGCTGCTGCTTTTACCATATGAGCTTCGAAATTGGACTCATTATGTTCATGGGGTAAACTTCAATTTCTCCATTCTATTTCTATGGAACCCTCGAGCTAATTGGTTGTGCATTGCATAACTGAAATGTCAAGTTTGGTGCATAATTGAGTCTTATGTTTAATGGTTAAAGTTTATGTTGTGTGTTAAAAGATTGAGATAAATGGATAAAATGCTTAAATTACTTGACTGAATGGAAGGCTTTTAGAATTATTGAATATATGCTTGTATATACACATGCTTGAATTTGTGGTCAATTACCAATGACTATATATATATTAGTGTTGGACCCTGCTTGATTCTGGAGCCCAGCCTCTTGCGAAAACATAATACCAAGCATATTGGATTATGTTTGATTTCGAAATCCCAACTCTTGCTCTAATACCACTACTGTTGGCTCTTCCTTGAGTCCTTATTCCAACTCTTCAGAATACCATAATACTTGAGCGTGATTCCTTGTAATCTCTTTAACCATTATAGATTTATCTTCTTGCTCTAATATTATAACTGTTGGGACTGGTTTTTGGAGTCCAAATATCCGAAACATCATAAGACTTAAGCATGCATATTACATTGAAGTGTTATTTGATTTAATCCTCATTAGCCATCATCAGTTCATCTTCATTTTCATAACATCCCAAAAATTTCCTCACCATTTTTCAATGGTGTGGCCACACAAATCAGTCACCATACTCGAACTCGTTTCTCCTAATTTAAAATAGATTTTGGGAAATTTCAAACAAAAATTTCAATTTGAATTCTTCAAAGAAATCATATGTCTAAGTCTCTAGTTTATTTTGAAATAAGAACCATCTTAATCGAAGCTCTATAGATCAAGATATGCTTAAAAAGCTAAAGGGTGTTCATACTCGAATCTTGCTCTCCCAATAGACCCCTAACTTTCTATCCATCAAAATTTTTCAAATCAACTTCAAAAGATACAAAATTTTCATGGATATATAGAAACATGTCTTATGAATCCATTGCTTCAAGAATCACCTCATTTGGATGTCGGATGAGGACGTTATGACCAAAACAATCAAACATGTTTAAGTCCTCATTCCTATTTGTACCTATATTGGTCTGATTTCCATAACATTCACAACAAATGTTTGATTGATTTCGTTCTTGGACAATTTGGAAAAGGGCTTCGGGATCTACAACTTTCATGAAGGCTACAAATCAAGATTCTGCCTCTAAAAGGGTCAAAAATCGTGATTTACCTTAGCAATCTCGTGAATGTCCATTTAATGGACATTGTCAGACCTGGGGCTTTTTTTCCACCCAAAAAGGTCCGTTTAACAGACATACATTGGTCTGAGGGTGTTTTTACACCCGAGAAGGTCCGTTTAATAGACCTAAAGTTCGTCTAATGGACATAGGGGTTCCCTAAACCCCTTCAAAGCCTCTCCAATGCTTCTTACATCCAATCTAACATCATATTCACTCATAATCTTCCCAAATTCAACTCTTCTAGTGCCAATTCACTTCATATCAATACAAACACCAAATTTATCTCATAAAACTCTAAATTCTCAACCCATTTGGTTCATCAAAACCATACATTCTCATCAATATACCATAGCTGTCCTATACGCACATCCTATGCAACATCGTAATTTGTAACGACCAAATCTTTTCATTCCGGTATCCAAAAATTACAAACTTTATAGTGTTGGAAAACTATAAAGCCAGGCTACAATCTCCATGTAGACGACTTTGTCTAATTTAATATAAATTGATACAATTTTTCCTTGGAAATCAACATACACATTTTACCCTCATGAAAAACTTGACATTCATCCCAACTTCATTTCCTCTATTACAACATCATTCATAACAATTCAACTACTAATTGGAATTCATCAAAATGTTAACTTCAATTCATTTGGCTCTTCATATTCAACAACATCTCATCATTCATAACATCCCTATATGTCTTTTTCATAATATCTCACTGAAGTATATATATATATATACACATATATTCCAACCATTCTTGCTCAACATTCATCATAGTCATCCATATACAAATTCACATTTCATGTCCATACACAAGTCCATTTCTCATTAACCTCATAAAATAAGAGTTTTACAAAGTTTAATGGCATTTTAAGCCACAATACATTACTAATATTCCAAAATCCGCAAATTACACAAGACACTTGAATAATAATTGCTCAAAATGCAATTACAACTTTGTTTTACATAAATTTCTCCAAAACAACACCAAACATGTAAATTCGGGTTAATGCCTTGATTCACTTTCACTTGATCTCTTGTTGTAACATCCCGGTACCAGCAGGAAGTAAAATAGGAAATATGGGTGTTTAGTAAGAGCTTAGTAATGCAATTGCATGTTCATGCATTTTGTGACATATTTGTATTGTGAAAACTGAATTTATTGCACATGAAATTTTTGTACATGCATTCATTGACATTCCCGGTATATTTGGTTCTACGTGTGAATGGGTTGAGAATTGTGGATTATTGATTTTGAAAATTTATTTAGAGAGTGACATTATTGATTATATAATTTTGGAGAATTTTAGGAATTTTTCTGAAATTTTTCGGGGGGTAAATCCCGGACTACGAAAAATTGTCGAGCGGTAGACCAACTGATAATCAGTATTAAAATTTAGTGCCTATGGAATTGAATTTTGGCCATATGGTTATAGGGATTTTTGACAAGTGGCATTTATGGGAAATTGGGATTGAAATTGATTAGTTTAAGAGGAAATTAAGGGGTTAAGGCTTGGCTTGACACATAGCATGATTAAAGCCATGTATTAGGTTAAATAACCATTTAATTGAAGCTTCTTTTGTCTCTCTCAGGACACTCACTCTTCAAGGCCCTTTGGAATTGTATTTTGGGTTATTTTCTTCTCTTCTTCACGAGCTTCTTCCCATCCTCTTCATATGTTGTGATTTCCTTCAACTTGAGCTTAGCTTTCATCTCTTCCTTGTTCCTTGTCATCTAGCTCTTTCTTACTTGTCATAAACCTACCTCTCTACTCCTTTGGATGATGATGATCGATGGTGATAGTTGGAAATATGTTTTGGTGTGTTACTTGGACTACTTGAAGATTTGTAGCTAAAGCAAGTAAGTTTTGTGTTATATGTAGTGCATATGGTATAATTGAAACTAGCATGATGAGAATTGATGATTGAATTATGCTTGTGAAAGACTTATGTATGTGTGTTAATTGATGTTCATAGATGTTCATGGTTGCGTTTTGGAAGTATGTATGATGAGTTTACCTTCATGTAAATGTATAGAGAAGTTTAGGGCTTGATGTTTTTCAAAAGAGTTGATGGTTGAATGTAGAAAGTGGTTAAAATGGATATACATTTGTGTATGCCCTGTTTTGGGATTATGATAAATTGTAGCTTTTGATTTGTTTGTGAGTGATTTATTGAATTGAATTAGGTAGGGATTGATGAGGAATTGTCAAGGAAAAGATGATCTAGGCATGAGATGGAATAGATGAGTTGAATGTTAAGATTAAATGATTGAAGAAAAATCTGAAAAATTTCAATAGCTTGATCTTTGAGTGTGCTTCAATTGCATAGTCATAATTGCTTTTATAGTGGCCCAAATGAGTTGAGGTTTGGTTTAAATGAAACTAGAGGAAATTGATAACAATTCTTATGAAGATGTTGATTGTGAATTATGTCTTGAAGAGTCTCAAATGTGAGTGTTGAAATTGTTGTGCATAAAGGTATATGATTGTGTTTCACTTAGAGTGTTTGATTAACTAGGGGATATGACTTATGTGTGAATGGTTTCCATCACTTGGAATGAATGATATTGAGCTTGGAGTAGTACTATGTTGAATGAAAGTATGTTATGGAGAAAGAGTGGAAACTTTGGGAAGAATAAGGTGAAGTTGAGATTGATGGATGAAAGGAGTTAATGAAGTTTAACCTGTGTTTCAATGATTTTGGAGTGATAATTACTTAAGAATAAGTGATTTGGGGATGCTTAAGAGTGTATGGAAGGTTAGAATGGGTTTAGAACCCTTTGGAGGAGTTTTGGAGGTTAAAAATTAGTGAGACCCGTAGGTTACACGGTCTGCCCGTGTACCATTACACGGCTCGTGTAAATCCAAGCTCAGGGGACAATTTTCACCCGAAGGTTACACGACCTAACCGTGTGATTTTTCACGGCCCGTGTGATCCCCTTAACGATAGAATTAGAATTTTTGGTCTTCATGAAAGTTGTAGCCCTATATGTCTTCTTTCCAACCGTTTAAAAACAAAGTCAATCCGACATCTAGAACGAATGTTATGATGTTTGCACCAAAGTATGTTCAATTGCAGGACAGTTATGAACATGGTTGCTTCTTTTGACTATAATTCCTTCTCTAGAGCTCCAAATGAGTTGATTCTTATAGAAATGGATTCTTAACACATTTGCCTATATCTCCACCAAAATTTGTATTAATGTGAGTTAAATTGAAAGAGATTGATCAAATGCAAGTGTGAGAGTCTATTGAAACATTGTCAACGGGAATACTGAATAGAATTCAATGTTTTGCTTATATCTAGAGCTATAGGATTCCAAATGAGATGATTCTTTCTTTGTGGTAAAGTTAAGACATAGGGTT
>JAOTAZ010000220.1:20814076-20824832 GCA_025629785.1 Erythroxylum oxycarpum | reverse complement strand
ATATATGTGTGTGACAGTGTGTGTAGAAAGCTTATATGTGTGTGTAGAAATAGCGGCCGCTCCGCTATCCGCTATTCTGCTATAGCGTTTTCGGGGTCGGCCGCTCCGCGCCGCTATCCGCTATTAACTACTATGGTTTCAAGCCTAAAAGGCCTTCACTTGAGGAAGTATGTTAGTGAATCTATAACATCAATTAAGTTGGCCTCACACAACAGTTGTGGTGAAACGATCACTTTAACACTCACTACTTTTTAGATCATCACCATCTTCCTTTTTCATATAGTAACATTCAACAATGTGGATTCTACCACTATGTACTTATTTCGAGTATGCCATTAGTGATAACCCAAAGCCTTGAGTTTTTGGTTTGAAAATTGTTCAGCACACTTGAATTCAATTCCATTTTTCTTGATTGTGGTTGTGGTCCGTTTTACGATGCAACAATTAATTTGAAAGTAGGCTTGGGGGGATGGGCTGTGCGTGTGCGAATCTGAAGTAAGTTGTCTCACATCATACAAGGACATAATATAAGA
This sequence comes from Erythroxylum oxycarpum, assembly GCA_025629785.1. Taxonomy (NCBI): domain Eukaryota; kingdom Viridiplantae; phylum Streptophyta; class Magnoliopsida; order Malpighiales; family Erythroxylaceae; genus Erythroxylum; species Erythroxylum oxycarpum. The sequence goes on along the minus strand of JAOTAZ010000220.1, from coordinate 20,824,299 downwards.
ATGGTTTATTTATAAGATAGGACCTATAACCCAAGATACAACGTTTCTTCTTATTATGGGTTTATGAACTTATTAGCTTACTTGGATATTATGTTGTACCCATAACCCAATGTTTGTGTTCAAGATGGAGTTTTTCTTTTGTATGAATCACTTTTCTTCTAAATATAAATTAAGATATTTAATATATATTGTATGAGAGGTACAAAAGTCCCTGACATTAAATAGATATTTCTTTTCTCAGCATATGAGAACTATGATAACTTGCTTGTCTGCTCCGTCTCCTGAATATACATCCTTGATCCTTAAAAGTGCTTGATGAGCTGCCATTAGAATAAGAAATGTTTGTTCATTTTTTGAAATATGGATTTAAAAAAAAATCTCGTTTGTTAGTTTTATTCTTTTTGTAGGCTTCTTAATTGATTTATGTTTAGTTTAGTAATTTGAAGCATATGTAGTTATTCTCACAAATCATGGGATTAGCCAGGAAAAGTTAGTATATCTTTCTATGCTTTTCCACTCTTAAACAACTTGGTAACATGTTATGTCACTTGCAGTTATCTATGTTTTACGTGATACATTCTTGGTCTAAGTAGGTGCAAGTCGACATTGGGGATGCTGGCAAGTTGATTTTATTCAGATCTACATCATCAAAAATCGATTTTCTTGGATATCAAGCCGCTTATGAGGTATTGATCCATTCCATCTAAATGATTGTGCATAACCGCAACCTTTTTTATTGTTTCCTGTATTATTTACCTTCTTAAAACTGATTTTAGTATTAAGAATGTGAATTTGTTTTTTGTATATATTGCATGATCGTATGTTTTTCCAGGATACTGAAGTTGGGGCAACAAGAACCAAGGATAATGATTCCTACTATCCTCAGAAATTGTTTGAATTTCTCAATCTTCTGAAGGTATTATTCTCAGCCGTGGAAATTAACTCTAACATGAGACAAAATAAAGAATTATGTCATTTCTGTTAGAATTCTGATTATTAGATGGCTTTATAGGGATTATGGCGGGATCACTTTTTTGGCTTATGTCTAGCTTATACCCCTTTTTCTTATGAAATAACTTGTTTTTCTTACAAAGTTACTTTGTTGGTACTATATATATATGACGTAAGCCAAAAAAAGGCGTTTATATATATGTATATAACTATATATATATATATGTATGTATGTATGTATATATATATATATATCTATATATATATATCTATATATATGTATGTATGTATAGTTCTTTAATAGCTTGCACTTTTGTGAAGCAATCTTGGTTCTTTCATAGGTGTGCCTTCTCTAACTTTCTTGTTTTCAGCCTGGGGATCCACTACTTCTCAGTGGAGTGGAGCTTATGCAGCACTTTACTCAGCCTTCTTCACGCTACTCTGAGGGATCTTTGGTACTTACCTGTCATTATGACCAGATGATTATCCTTTGTGCTAATTCTGATGCCCAAAATGGATTTTCCCCTTCCTTTTACAATCTATGAATGTAACAGGTTAAGAAACTGGAAGAACTTGGTATTGGAAGGCCTTCAACTTATGCGGGCGCGCTGAAAGTTCTGCAGGTAATTGATGTTTGCATCTGTTCATTATGAAACATGTACCTGGTGGATGAAATCTTCTTCTAGGACATTAAGTGATGTTTAATCATTTTCTACTTGCATCTTAAATGATGTCTGATTGTCTTTTCTTTTTTTCTTTTTGGTTTCAGGATAGAAACTTTGTGATAGTAAAAGATCATGTACTATATCCAGAAGTTCGGGGTCGAATGGTACGTTGCAGGCAACAAATTAATTTGTTTTTACTCTGTATTCCAATTTGTTTAGAAATCTAAACTTGGTTAATTTGGCATAACTCTATGCTGCCTTCACTTCTAGAATTATCAATATGCAGTTATTGGTTTTGATTTCATAAGAAGACAGTTCATGCCAGGTTTATGTTCATCTCCAAATGTTTTTATCAAGAGTATTGTGTTAACAGTTTCCGTATTTTTCAAATTAACTCTTACTGGTTGGAGCATTAGTGATTACAAATAGTGATGGCAATTGGGCCCAGGCTCGTCTTGATATTGTTGACCCAGGCCTGGTTTGACTGGGGTTCAGACCGGGCTTGGGAGAGGGTGGCCCGAGGCCCGCCCGCTTGTTCAAAATGATGACATTTTGGGCAGCCTGCTTGGGCTTTAGGCTAGGCTCGGATTGCACTTTTGGCTGGGCCAGGCTGGCATTTTCCATCCTTAATTACAAGGCATCATTGCTAGAGGGCCATAACATTTTTAAATGGTCTTATTCTCCAAAAGTCCCATAAACTTTAGAGAGCTTCAAGAATTTAGTCACATGTATGAACCTGTCAAAGCTCTAAACTTTTATTAACTTGATGTCAACCTAGATGCTTACATTTAGTGAAAATCTACTAACTACTTGTGATTCATGAAAGAAGCATTAATTTTGTAGTATAAATGATCTTAGGTTATTGGAGGAAGATTTTTAATTACTTTTTCTGATTGACATCAGGTGTCAGCCTTTCTCTCTCACCATTTTACTGAGGTCACAGACTACAGTTTCACTGCTGATATGGAGTCTGAGGTGATTTTATCAATTTACACTTCTACAAATAACAATAACGATACTTTTTCAACCAAGAATTTATTTCCTTTTCCTTCACTTACTTTGTTATAGGTTTAATTGCTCTCTTTCTCATAGCTTGTTTTCTTTTGCCTCTTGTTTCTTTGTGCCATCGTTTTGTTTTGTTGTAGTTATTGACTTCCTCTGTTTATCTTCTTACAGCTTGATAATGTTTCTGTGGGTTTAACTGAATGGAAAGGCCTTCTCAGAGATTATTGGGATCGATTCTATTCGCATTGTAAACGTGCTGAAAGCATTCATATCAACCAGGTAGTTTTAGCTTCATAATGTTTCCATTTATATTTTGGAGAAGAAAGTTGGTTTTACGTTTCTATAGTTGACAGAATATGGCTATGGTTTACCAATTCCTAGTTATGTTTCGCTCAGGCTCTTTTTTTCTTGTCGCAGCAGATAACTTTGCTTTTTTCATTTTCTCATAGAACTGAACTAAAAATTGAAATGAAAACTGTAGACAGAACACTTTCAGTTTTTGTTCCCTGGTTTGTTGTTTTCTCCTTATTGTGGTTATTGCAGCTCAATCTTTGTTTATGTTTAATTTGATTTGAAGGTGGAGAAGATGTTGGAGAAGACGTTCAGTGGCTTTTTGTTTGGTTCACTTCCTGATAACAGCAGGACATGCCCAAGGTGCATATCTGTTTCTATGTTGGTATTAGGTTCAGAATTTACCTGTGAAGGTGATACTTTGATTTATTCATTGGTCTGGAGAGTTATTCAAGTTAATTTGATTAAAATAATTGTATGTTTTCTGCCCATATTTTTTCTTTTGATATATCTTTATTTGATTCTCCTCTGATATGTCTTCAACTTGTCTCAGATGTATGGAGGGAACTTTGATCTTCAAAGTAAGTAACTTTGGCGTGGGCTATTTTATAGGCTGTGATCAACACCCAAAGTGCAAGTGAGTATGAAACAGTATTATCAATTGATTTTACTTGTGTCCTTTGTATCTACATATTTTTTCTACAACAATTTAATGATGGTTCCCATTCTCTTCTGGAATTCAACATTTATGATAATGTATCATAATATGGTGGCTGGTGACAAGTTTTGTATCTATTGTAAATGTTGTATTTCTTTGAATTTTAGTTTTTGAAGTAACTAAAAACCACTTTCCTTGGCTACGAGCTTAGTAATTCTATATCATGTACCAATGTATTGTTTTCCGTTGCAAAATCAACCATCTATTTTTATTCAACTGCGTTAGCTACTCAAACTTCTTCACTTTCATGATCATGATATCTTGTGGCAGATGAATTAATGTCACCCCTTATCCCACCCTCTCTCCCTCTTTTGATATGCTCCTGATAAAACTGTAGGTATATTGCTAAATCATTTTATGGTGATGAGGAAGACGAAATTCCTGAAGACAAGAAATCAGTGGAGAAACCAAAATTACTAGGTCTTCATCCAGCTTCCAGTGAAAAGGTTTCACTAGTTTGATGTCCTTTTTATGTGTGGTGTCCAATCAGCTGGAGTGTTACTGTTTTCTTGCTTTAGATTAAAATGACATAGAGTTCCTTTTTCTGTTTAGATTCTTTTGAAGACTGGTCCTTATGGGTTCTATGTACAACTTGGTGAAGACAAGAAGGGTTTCACTCCTAAAAGAGCCTCTGTTTCTCATGTATGATGAAGTCTCTCATTCAATTACAATGTCATGTTCTCTTTTTTCTTTTTCCTATCTTCAGTGGTAAGGTAGTGCACCGGCTAATTTATGCATGCGTTGATTAATCCTTGTGCCGAAGTTGGGCATTTGCTTTGGGCTAGAGAATTTAGAAGAACGTGAGGATATTCCTTAACGTTCATTCAGTTTCTTTTTACGTGCAATGTACTAAAATTGGATGAAAATGCTGTTTGCAGATAAAAGACATGGATACTATTACACTGGAAAATGCGCTTGAGTTGCTACGCTACCCTGTGACATTGGTTTGTTTGTACATATCTGTGCTCAACCCGGCTTACTGAATGCATCTATGATTTGTTCTCCTGATTACATCAATGTCTTCCCAGGGTAATCATCCAAAGGACGGTCAACCTGTTATTGTACGGCTAGCAAGGGCTGGATTTTCAATTAGACATGGGTGCACAATTGCTTCAGTTCCTAAGGTAAGTTTTCTGTGACGTACAAGTGAATGATGCTTCAAGTACTAATGATTGAGCTCTGCAGAATTTGAAGCCAGATCACATAACCATGGAGAAAGCGTTGAAGCTTTTATCTAGCAAAAGTGCTCGGCTATGTGGTCGACGTAAAGAGAGAAATGAAGGTTGAAGCAGGTGTGGAAGCCGCTGTGTAGCTGACAAGTTTTGATGACATTTGTACATTCATTAGTGGAAGGCAACTTTTACAGACGTTTTTTCACCCAAAAAAGTAATAGTTCTTTTTAGTTTTCAGAAGGAAAGAAAAAAGGGCGTTAGAGTATAAATATGATCATGTATGCATATATCTGTGCAAATTTGTACGTATTCGAGTTCTGTTGTTAAACTTCTGATGTTTCTTTCCATAAGTTGATCCTAGAGCTTCTCCATGCATCCCGCACAATTTATGCGGTAATTGGCTTCCCAAGATCTGAAGTCTCCTGGGAAAATGTTTGATCTTTGTTGCAATCCCACTCAAGGGTAAATGAGACTTGGGAACAGCCAAATAAGGTGCAACTGGTCAACTTTAAAGCTAACTTGTGATAACCAAAACGCCTCGTACTGACTCATGGATCTTCGGAATCTTTATTTTTGGTCCATAATTCAAAATCCCTGGTTGATGGGGCATTGATATTTATGCTGATCTAGATGAAGACAGAAAACTTGCATAATGATCAGAAATGATTCATCAAGTCTTGTAAGTCTCATCGTACATGATGATTTATGTCCTCCAATTTCTTATGATCTCCATTTAGTTTTTCTTATAAATGCATTCGAGAAAAAAAGTGCCTTTAATTTAATAAATAAATGAAATAATAGTATAAGATAAACACAATAACTTTTAATTACATAAATATTTGGTCCAAGAGTTGACCCTGTTTTTGATTTATCAGTCCTTGGATGTTTTACTAGGCCTAAACTAAACCAAAACAGACCCACTAAAATTATTATTGTTGTTATTATTACCTCAAGGCTCTCATATTAAGTATTTTATTTCAAGACAAAGACACTGCACAAACATCGATTAAGAGTAACAACATATATACACATTCAACGTCCCAAACAAATTCCTTTGCACCATAAGAATGATTAAAATTGCCAAGCAGTAGTTTTTAACAAACAAAACGATCCTAAAAATGATAATACAAGGTAGTAATAATGTTGTGTTAATATGAACAAATTGAATCAAAGTTGAATGTCAAGCTAAATGAAAAAAGGGTTGTGTTGATCCAAAGGCTTTGGATCCTCATGTATCAATATTTCTCAATAATTTAATTAACTTGTTCAAAATCATGAACATATCGTAATAGGCGCATCATAGCCTAAACCTTCATACACACTTTTCAATAATTATGAAAATCTTTTAACACTGAGGTATATGAAGATAAAAAACAAATCGGGGTCAGTGATAGAGTCTTGGGTTCCCTTCTCAAGAGTCATCGAAGCTTTGTTTAATCCAATTATGGATCATTGGAGTTTTATTTGTAGTTTTTCATACTTGTTTTCATACGTGATCTTAGCCTTAGGACAAAGAAGAATGCCAAGCCACAATTCTAATGGATAGGACAGTCAATGTGACCCCGAACATTGGTTTACATAGCAAGAACCTGCTCAAAGTGATGAGATCTTGTACGACTTGAGTTTACTTAAACCTTGCTGGTCCAGAAAACAATCAATCATTTTCAACTCTTGAAAATGATTTTACCATACAATAGTCTGGTAAATTTTGAGTTCAAATAAATCGTTAAAACCAAGTGATTCAATACAGAAACTGGTGGTAAATAAAGTATTGAAGAAGAATTTCAGTTTAGCTATAAATTATACCATCTAAGAGGTTTAAGAATTGTTGTCTACTTGAACATTTTCCAATGATACGTTTAATATGTAGAGATTAAAAATCTTTAAACATTAATCTTTTTTCCCTTTTCTAGAACCTTGTCAAATGAGTGTGGATGTAAATCAACTTTTCCTTATTTGATGTTCATCTTAATCTAGACATAACGAGTGCTCTTCATTGCTAATAATGTTTTATTGGATAAGTTCATAAGAAAGGAGGAGCGAGTGACAATCCTTGTAATAACTTACAATGTCATCAAGAGTGAAGGTTTCTCTGTAGCGAAACTTGGTCGTAATTTATGTTGTGGTGCAACCCTATTTTAGACTCTCTTTTTTTTTTTCATGTAATTCCACTAAATTTGTGCTCCTTTATGGATTAAAAGGAATGAAGATCAGGCAGGTTCGAGGTAGAAACCAACTACTTGAAGCTTGGATCAACTTTTACTTAACAAATATATCTCCTATCATGTCTTGAATATTATAGTATTTAATATAAGTATATATAACAAATATCATGTATTGGTAAGAGAAGTCATACAAACATTTTCTTCCTATAACAACTATTATCATACTATAACAAAGCCTTTAATAGATGTTTGTGTTTATGCTTTTAATAGGTTAAATTGAGTGGAATAATTGTATCAAGGTTTTATACCTTTCAGATCTAATTCATGCAACCTATCGCATTGTGCTATCATAGTGTTGATGTACATCTTCCATTTTGCAATAAAATTTATGAGATATTAGTCAACTCAAAATTTCATTATATTTCTTCTTCTATAATATATTTGACATATTTCTAAAACTGTCACCAAATCCTTAATAAGGATTATTAGCAATATTGTATATTAGACATGCATTTTTTCTACCTGAATTTGAGAACAATTCTTAAATATAACATATGTCCAATAAATTTAATTCACTAATTTGGTATCAATTATACTAACTAAAGGTGATTTATACCCATAACAAAATATAAATGTAAGAAAAAACAATTATTAGTTATTGATTGACATTTTTTGAGTTGGTCAATATTGAATTAACTGTAAGTGTATGGCGTAGCTGTAACTAATACCGACAAGTACGAGTAATTTCACAAAGACCATGAATACTAGTAATTATCGTTATCCTATTATTTAGCCTACAGATTGATTTTGATTTTTAATAAAAGAAAATGAAACTAAAGCAATTAAACAAAAATAGATGCCGATACTGAACAAAGAATTAGGAATTCCTTTGAAAATTAACAATATCAAAATTTAGTTCTAGCTTTCAAATCCCTCTAAACCCTTAATATATTGATTTTTTATTGTGCGATTTTTCATTAGTTTATTGGACTGTGGAGATTCTTATAGTATGCTAATGGCTGACCTTGAGTATACTAACAACTAATCCTAAGGTTTTCACTCTAATTACTCAGATTAAAGTTTAAATGATTACTTTACCAATTTGTGAATTCCTTTGCTAGGTTTGACCCTAATTTAGAAGATTTAAGTCATTCTATCTCTAGAGTTGCAATCAACTCCTTCTAATTATGGTAGATATATTTATCTATAGGATTTCTCAATCTCTATGTATGAAATCATATTATGATCTAATATTCCTGAGTTTATTAAAACCTAAATAAAACAAGTATTTGAATCACAATATATCAATCAAATCAATTGCATTAATAAAAGAATCACATCATATAAAAGTATTAATAAAGGGTTCATAAATCCTAAACACTAACAAGATGTTTAGTTATAGATTATCTAGCATGAAATCAAACATATGTAGATAGAAAAACGAATTGAAAACAACGAGATCATAATTCTAAATCTCCCTAGTTGTCTTCTATCGAGTATTCTTGTATGTAGAGGGTTGATCTTGCATTCCAATGGGCTTTCAATGATTTCTTCGTATTTTTTGCTTCTTTGGACCAAAATCGTGCTTTGAGAATGATCTTCATGTTTGGAATTGCCTCCTGAACTCTACTCCTTTCGTTTGCCTCTATTCACTTTCTTTTATAATGAATTCTAGCTTTTCCTATATGATCTTTTTATATAATTCAATATTTTTATCATACAATGTTTCGATTAGACATAGAGCATGAAATTAATGTCTACTTTAATTGAGTTCAATCATGTTAGTTTTCCACCATTAGTAACTGATTCAATTAATGACATTTGAAGTTATTTTTCAAAATGTCATTCTGCCTTGGTCAAGGATTTCTCGAATTAACTAATCAAGAACAACATAATATTCTCCCTAATTATTTAAGGTGATGAATCATATATGAACTAATCAATTATCTCCATATAATTGCTACTATATTCAATGACTACTGGCTAAGCTACACTTGACTAGAGTAGTTATAAGTGGTATCAAAATATAGCAATCCCTATATGAGATAATTTAATGATCTCAAGTCAAAGGATTACTTGTACAATTATCATAATGAGAATTTCTATAGACATACAAGCAATGTTCCAAATGAATTTCTTAAATAGGATCATTTCAATAAACTTATTCTCTAACACGCACCCACATGTTTGTTTAATTATCTCCATAACTATGTCTTTCATAAGGAAAAAAATAATGTGTGTTAGTCTTTTTATGCTCTATTAATGTTCAATTTTAATAGAACAATGACTAGAAACATGCTAGGGATAATACATTGATGAAATATGAATATAATAATTACGATATCATCGTAATTTTATTTTGCATTGTATATTTATCTAATTGACTTTATCATATACATCTAAATATGTATAATATAAAAATGGCTTAAATAAATATCGCTAAACTACAACCAATCAGTTAACTGTAGGGCATAAACCACTAGTTATAAGTAGCTTATCAGCCATATAGATATGGGGTTTATGAATTGTAGCATATGGAAATTAATTACAGAGAGGACAAAAATGGGAATAAGAATTATTTAGGTAATCAGAAGTCGTGGGAGACTAAGAAATGAGGAAATACAAACATTTGTGTGGTGTTGACCAAGTCTTACTCAAAAGTGAGCCTTTGGAATGGTAAAGTAGTTTATACGATTTCTTTTCTTATTATTTTAAAGATCGTCGTAGATTTATTTATTTGTTTTGATTGTGACTTCTTTGTTAATAATGATATTACTTCAATGTTGTTCTCTCATTCATCTTTGTCCACACAAAACAATTAAAAGATTCTACAAGAAGATGCTTATTTGGTCTAAAATATAGCCCAGTTTTAATCACCACAAATTCATGGGAATGAAAAGTTTAGAATTTAAACAACTTAAGAAGAGAAGTATGGGTTTGGTTAGGGTCAAGCACTAAAAACTAAGTAGACAAAGACATCTTATAAAAAAACCAAATCAGAATGCAATGTAAGGTAAGTAATTGCTGAAAGAATGTCAGTAGATGCCTTCTCCTCATTTTAGTTCTTATTCTTGAAGCTAAAATTGCTAGGCCTATCATTAAAAATTATGGAAATTAGGAATAGAGCAAACATGTATGACCTAAGTGTTGGATCGGAAAAGGAAAGCATGTATTATTTAGAGAAACGGTAGATTTCAAAACTTTTAAGAAATCATTTTGCAGCGGAAGCAACATATCCAAATCATCATGCCAATCT
>JAOTAZ010000220.1:20752387-20768351 GCA_025629785.1 Erythroxylum oxycarpum | reverse complement strand
ATCCAAAAATTAAACAATTTAAACCATGCTATCTCCAAAATTGAGCTTAGGAAACACAATCCCATAACATTTCCAAGTTATCTAAACCAAAAACTCCTTAAAATTTCAAAGCTCAAAATTTTCTCTTACCTTATTTCTTCTCCATTTTTGGATTTTCTTAGCTCCATAGGAAGCTTTCATGCTCTTCCTATTAAGCCCATTTGAGCTTTATTAGCCTTTCTTTTATGCTAATCACATTATATGCTTTAAACCTAACCAAATGTCTCGCCTAAGCCCCAAAGCTAATGAAGCATTTATTGATTGTTGAGTTTGTGGATGTAGAAAAGTGTAAGTAAGGAGGTATGCATATATATGGGTTGGTCATATTTACCAGAATATCATTTTGTGAAATTCTCATGTTAATGTAGCTTCTTTCATTTTATTTTAAAAAAGAAAGAAAAAAGAAAAAATGTGTGAGTTTGAATAAAATTATCTAGGAGGAAATGCCTATGGTTTAAAAAGTATTTATGATTAGTCTTTCCTCCTAAAGTTGTATTGAATGGGTGATTTGGATATGTTACATATGAGGTAGATATTGTTTTGGATGGATCACTCTTTATGTTATACTTCATATGGTTTATGGTGTAAGAGTTGAATTTGAGTTTTGAAATATAATTGTTGCATTCATCATGGCTGATGGTCCCTAACTTTGAATGAATGTTAGCTTGTGCACTTGATGTTTCATTTAGTGTTATTTTTGTTTCATTAGCTTGATGGGTTTTATACTACACTACTTAAAATACATCTCACCTTACCTTTGCCCACATTACAACCTTAGAAAAGTCCTTTGATTCATGATTATGTATGTGACTTTTAATGGTGGAGAAATGAAATGATATGAAAAGTTGTGGAATGTTATGATCATTAATGGTGTTCGCGTGTACCTTTGGATTTCTTTTATTTCAAAAGGTAATTATTGTTGATTGATCATGAGTAGAAGCGTTACATGCTGAGTTCTTGCTATAATTTTTGATAGTCATTAATCTTTACTTAAGATTATCTATTACTAGGAAACATGGAAAACGAGTAAGAGTTTTAGTTTATGACTCTGATTTTGATGATTTTCTCGAAGATGGTCAAAAGTTAAGTTTAGGGGGAACTTGATATGTTATTAATTGTTGATACATTTAATCCATTACACTTAGTGGTTAATGCCTCAAAATGCTTAAGACACTAACTTTAGTTTATGTTTGATTTTAGGTACAATTTGGAAGCATAACAGCTGAGTCGAAAGTATTCTTGTTAAGCGATCTTCTTGAGATTCATACACTATTGTCTTGATGAAGTAAGAAGAATAAGAAGTTTAAAAGAATAGGAGATAAAAAATGAAAATGAAGAACAAGATTAATACTCAAAACCATACAATTAATTTGGCATGGTCATGAGCATTAACTCACAGCCATGCCAAATTGTCATGGCTATGACTTGTTTTACATGGGCGTGAGACACTCTCATGCCCATGCAAATATGTCTCATAGCTGTCAGACACCACTCATAGCTGTGAGACATCATTCACTCCTTTGAGTCTTATGCCACCTGTCCCATTTTAACCTAGTTTTTCACTATATAAGGCAATATGTTTTGACGATTGGTAATAATCTGGACAATAGTAGCCAGAAGTGACCAGATGCAATTCTTCACCATTTTCTCTTTAGTTTTTAATAAGAGTGGAGGCTAAGGAATATGATTATTAGAGTTTGTTGATTGCAAAATAAACTACTAGTTTTATGCTGAAAACCACAAGTATACGGGTCGTAACTTGTAGTAAAAAATGAATATCGATCCCCAATGATTGTGCTTAAGCACTACTTAATTTAGGTTGCTCTTTGTTTAAGAAATCAATTCAAACAAATTTAAATAGACAAGTAAAACAAAGACAAACTAAAGGTAAAAGGAAACAATGGAACTAAAGCTAAAATTAAAAACTAAAACTTGGAGAAAATCAAGATTAAGAATTAGGACTTGTCATTATCCCTATTTGCTCCCCTTTAGTTAATTGATTCAATTTATGTTTGGCCCAATAATTCCTAAAATTGTAGCTACCCTCTCTTAAGGTGAAACTAAATATCACTAGTTAAATAAATTAGGATTAACTTTGGGATCTCTCGATATACAAAGCCTTTCCTAAACATTCAACTAGATGAGAAGCTATCCTATAGGCAGTATATCAATCTATTGAAATATTTTCCTAATAAATCAATAACTTGTTATCTATAGGTCTATTAATCGTCAACTCTCATTGTATATTTAACTCAGATTTCCAAGCTCACTCTCACAATTTGTTGCAAAGTTTAAGATTAACAAATAACACAAACCTTTATACCATTAAAACAATAACTGAAGGTTTACAAATAGTTTAAACAATAAACCCTAAAAAATATTTTAGCGGCTCATAATGTCATTAACATCCTGAACAACCAAAAAATACAGAATAAAGATGCTAGAAGAGAAAAAACGAAATAAGAACTAAATGAAGCAAGCTCCTCCTACACTAAAATGATCAATTCTTACCCTAAACCAATGTCAAACATAAAAGAACAACTATGAAGAACAAAGTAAAAAAACACAAACAAAATAAGTCCTAAAACACTATAATAACAACCTATTATGCAAGAAACACATGCCAACTACTTAGAAAAACACACACTAATGCACAACTATCAACTTCCCCATATTGAAATCTTTGATTTTCCTCAAGCAAAATTAAACACAACCAATCAATTCCATCACTTCATTTTCACAAAGATCAAATCATGCAATCCCTCAAAGTTTGGCCAACTCAAATGTGAAGCTACTACACATATCATGACTACTTTTCATCTGTGTACATAAGCAAACTCAACTTATGGCACCATCACTTAAAGATAAGTATAAACATAAAATGAATCTTCCTTACGGTTTCACTCATTTCTCTCAAGTGTTTGATGGTTAGTGTTTCACTCAAGCTCCCTATAGGAAACTACACTACCATAGGCTTGCTAATACATCAATTCTCCCCTACAATGATTACATGCATAAATAGATCAAAAGGACTTACTTCGGGTTATAATGTGGTAAGGTTAAGGTGGCAAGAAGGGTAAAGGGTTTAACACAAGCATTTATAAAGTAATAAGCCAATAAAGGGATAACAAAACATATTTCTAAGATACACAAATGAAAACAAGCTACTACTCTGCACTTATTGATGCTACTAAAATGTTCTTCCTTTTTCTTTTCTTTTCTTTTTCTCTTTTTTAATTTTTTATTTATATAAATGAAGAAATAATGAAAAAAATAGCAACTAAATGTAATGTGATCCAAGAGTAGAAGTGTCACTTAACTCATCTCTGAAAGAAATTTTTTTTAGCAAAAACCCAAAATAACGCATCATTTAATACTCTACTAAGCTTGTGAATGGGTAGGCTAATGAGGTTTCGGGTTTTAAAATATGTGGTATTTTCAAGAAACAAAAGAGTTAAGGCTCAACAGGGGTAGCAAGGGATAACAAAAGATAGGCCATTTAAGCCAAAGGTTAACACAAAAAGGGTCTTAATCATCTCTATTAAGCATGCATCCAGTAGACTCAAACCGATTTAAAGCAAGTTCTGAAGGTAGTAACCTAAGGAAACATCACATAATCAAAGAAATAAAATGACTATAAATGGAGTTATATAAGCGCAATCCTCACATTGGCTCAAATGAAAATTCATGATATATCTCTACACTACCTCATTGCTCAAGTGTCAAATTTTGAGTAAGCTTATCCAATCAACTACTTTTCATCACTCAATATGGTTCACTCTCTACTCAAATAGCCTAATATGAGTTCAAGCATGCATTCAATCTCATTCCAACTTGTATGATAGAATCTCTTGGCAATCGAAATCATAATGATTTCGAGTGTGGTTCCATTGCTTATCACAAAAGAACATAAAACAAAAACCCAATATGCTTAAAATATGCATCTTAATTAACAAAATGCAAACAGTAACTAAGACAAACTAAAATGAAGCAATTGAAAAAGGAAATGTCACCTCCCTATACTTGAACAACACATTGTCCTCAATGTGACAACGCAACCACAAAAGAAACCAAAACACAAACACAACATCAAACAAACAAACAAGTAAAACAACTAATAAAGTAAATAAAGGAATTTAAAAAGTAAAGGGTAAGAAGGCTCACGGAGATTATAGTGGTGAAGGCGTAGGAGAAACAACTTCAATGTTCTTCGTCTGGATGAACTTGAGAAATGTCTTCTCAATGTACTACTACTCCTTATGCACTTATCGCATCTAGTTGACGATCTCATCTACTACTATGGTTGGTTCCTCTTCAACTACTTCTTTTTGGGGCTCCAGGGGCACCTGAGAGGTGGATGGTTGAGAAACGGCTGCATCTTTGCCCTTCTTGTTCTTAACAATAGTGCACATTTGAGGATTTTAAACCTCCATAAAATGGAGCTCAAAATTTTAGAGCGTCTCAAATAAGGTACTTCAAACACATCAGGGTTAGCTGTGCACACACTATCCACATCAAGATTGTAATACAAAACCAAAGCAGTAATAATGTAAGCCATACCAAAATATAAGCTTTTCTTATTAATGCAACTCACAATAGACCAAAAATGAGATATGAGGTATTCACTTTAATTTTACGATCCATACACCAAAGAAAGAAAAGTTCCTTAGCTGAACACTTATCGCTTTCAGTTTTGTTAAAAATAATTAAGCACATAAATTTGTGAAGAAGTAAGTGCTCAATGCTACGAATCAAAGCATTAGGTACATTCCTATAATCAAAAGTGTTTTCACTCGTAAGGCTTTTCCAATAATCATGCACATAAAATTTATCGTGGTCATCTAAAACTTTAGTGTTAGACAAGCTAAAGAGTGCTTGAATGATAGTATAATTAAGCTTATATGCATGGCCACCTATCCTAAACTAGAATGTGTCCATTTTAGGATTATAACGCATAGTGGTGAAAAACTCTACAGTCATCATGGGTATATTAGTACATTGCAATGAATTGGACAACTTCAACCAATATTTGTAACTAATCGTTCAATGTTACGCCTCAGTCTTACGCATCAATCCTAGAGTTTCTAATAGTTCAAAATCAAAGTACCTTGGAGGTAATAACTCTCTATCTTTAAAGTCCCAGAATCTCATACCTTCTTCTTCCGAAAAAATAGGGAATGAGGTGCAAAAAGTGGCTGTCATATTAGGTTTACCCTCTCTGGAGACTTAAAGGCACAGTTAGTATATTTTTTTTCTGGGCTACAAGCTTCTTTGGAGCCATTAAATGAGAAAAATCTGAAAAATATCCAAGAGAGAGGTGAGTACATTTTTTAGAGAGAAAGAGAAAAACTCACCAAATCCTTGTATTCATGAATGGGTAATGTGAAATAAATGTTGAAGAAGTGAATAATGATGGAAAGAGTGGAGAAAATACCAAGATTTGAGAGAAAGATGAAGGATTTGTGTGGTTAGGGTGATTGGGTGTTATGTTTAGAGTGAGAATGTGAGAAGATGAAGAAAGAAAGAGGGAGTTTTTAAATTGTTTCAGCTAAGGATCTCACGATCGTAGGAATGCCTATGTTTCCCATGATTATGGATTAAGGCTCCAGAAAGTTTCTGTAGAGCCTTCCCATGTTTGTGGGAAACAAACCCATTCCCACGATTGTGGCCACTCCAACTTTTCCAACTTCTTAGCCCTCTTATAAGCTTAGCACGCATTCCCAACATTCAAGCAACCTACAAGCACATCTAAATCAACTAACCATAAGAAATTTAAAGAGAACACAAGTTAAAACTAAAAAAATTTAAATCAAACATAATCAAAACCAAACAAATCAAACAAATAAGTAAACAAAGACAGGAAAAAGAAAGGTAAACATGCTAAGTTAAGGTCATTAGCTTGATCATTCCACATACATTCATGAAGGAGTGGAAGAAAGGAAAGATATGACTTCCCTTTCTTATGTGTATGTCCCTCTATAGTATGGCTTGAATCTATTCCTATTGACCTTGAATGCTTCAACCTTGTCATTTTCCAACTCCAAAGCTCCATAGGGAAACACTTGAAGGACCTTGAAGGGGCCACTCCATCTTAACTTGAGCTTTCCAGGAAATAACCGAAGTTATGAATGAAACAAAAGCACCAAGTCACTACTCTTGAACTCTTTCTTCTTGATGTGAGCATCATGCCACCTTTTGCCCCTTTCCTTGTATAACTTGGCAGTCTCATAAGCATCAAACCTCAACTCTTCCAATTCATCAAGTTGTAAGAATCTTTTCTCACCTATTAGATTCCAATCTATATTCAACTTCCTAACAGCCCAATAGGCCCGATGCTCCTACTCCAATGGTAAATGGCAAGCCTTGCCATACACAAGTCCATATGGTATGGTACTTATAGGTGTATTGAAAGCTATCCTATTAGCTCATAAGATGTCATTTAACTTCAAAGTCCAATCCTTACTTGAGGTGCTCACTATCTTCTCTAAAATCTTCTTCAATTCTTTGTTCACCACTTCCACTTGGCCACTTGTTTAAGGATGGTAAAGAGTCACCACTCTATGATGAACATTGTATCTTTTCAGAAGAACCTCAAAGGGGATGCAAAAATGGCTCCCTTCATCCTTATGATCGCTCTAGGTACCCCAAACCTAGTAAAGAGCTTCTTGATGAACTTTTGAACCACCTTGGCATCATTAGTTGGAGTAGCTATGACCTCAACCTACTTGGAAACATAATCAACTCCAATCAATATGTTAGTGTTACCTAAGGAGGATGGGAATGGTCCCATGAAATCCAGGCCCCACATATCAAATATCTTCGCCTTTATGATATTTGAAAGCGACATCTCATCCCTTTTCAATATGTTGCCCACTTTTTGACACCTATCGCACTTCAAAACAAAATCTCTAGCATCCTTGAACAAGGTTGGCCAATAGAACACACACTCCAAGATCCGAGTTTTAGTCTTATTAACTTTATAATGCCCTGCATAAAGTGAGCTATGACATTGCATCAAAATTTCAGGCATTTCATTTTCAGGGACACACTTGCGAATTACACTGTCAGTACATATCTTATAAAGTATAGGTTTATCCCAAATATAGCGAGAACATGGAAACACAAAACACTCCCTTTGTTAATAAGATAGATTAGAAGGAAAAATACCACCTAAGAGGTAGTTTGCAATATCTGCAAACCAAGGACATAAAAGGAATGTCTACCATCATTACAGCCTCATAAGGAAAACTCTCCTTGATTTCCTCTTCTTCTTCATGAGGCCCCTTTCAAGCCGTGATAAGTGGTCCACTACAACATTTTCTACTCCCTTCTTATCTTTAATCTCAATGTCGAATTCTTGGAGCAAAAGCACCCACTGGATGAGCCTTACCTTGGCATCCTTCTTGGCAAAAAGATATTACAATGTCACATGGTCTATAAAAACAAGAATATGTGAGCCTAAAAGATAAGAACGAAATTTTTCACATGCAAATACCACAACAAGCAACTCTTTTTTTGTTGTTGTGTAATTCAGTTGTGCTCCTGTTACGGTCTTGCTTGCATAGTACATGACATGCAGCCTCTTTTCCTTCTGCTGACCAAGGGCACAACCAATGGCATGATTGCTTGCATCACATATAATCTTGAAGGGAATAGACCAATTTGGCGACCTCAGAATGGTTGTTGTTGTAAGTGCCTTCTTCAATATGTTAAAAGCATTCAAACAAGCTTCTCCAAACATAAAAGGCACATCTTTAACTAATAAATGAGTCAAAGGCCTAGCAATAAAATAGAAATCCTTGATGAATCGTCTGTTCAACCTTAAATGACCAAGGAAGGCTCAGGTGCTCTTGATGTTGATGGGAGTTGGTAACTTTTAAATTACTTTGATCTTAGCTCAATCCACTTCAATCCCCTTGCATGAGATCTTATAGCCTAATACAATTTCCTCTTGGACAATGAAATGACACTTCTCTCAGTTCAAGGCTAGATGAGACTCCTCACATCTTTGAAGAAGTCTATCTAAATAAAAAAATGATCAAAAGAATATCCAAAGACAGAGAAGTCATCCTTAAATACCTCCATGAAGTTCTCATTCATGTCTGCAAGTATGGCCATCATGCACCTATAGAATGTGGTAGGTGTATTGCATAAACCAAAAGGCATCCTCTGATAAAAAAAAGTACCATAAGGACAAGTGAAAGTGGCCTTCTCCTGATCCCATAAGTATATTAACACCTAATTATACCCTGAATATCCATCAAGAAACAGTAAAATGCATGGTCAGCCGCCCTCTCAATCATTTGGTCTATAAAAGGTAAAGGGAAATGATCTTTTTGGTGTCCAAATTGAGCTTCTGGTAATCAATACACACTGTCCAACGTGTGATGGTCCTAGTAGAAATATTTTCACCTTTTTCATTTTCCATCACTATCATGCCTCCCTTCTTAGGCACACACTGTACCGGACTAGCCCACTCACTATCTGAAATAGGATAAATAATCCCTACATCTAAAAGCTTCACTACTCTCTTCTTCATAACCTCTAGCACATTTGGATTTAACCTTCTCTTTCGCTTCCTCACAATTTTACATCCTTCTTCTAGGATAATCCTATACATGACCATATTGGGGCTACCCCCCCCCCCCCAATATCATAAATTTGCCACCCCATGGCTCTCATCCTCTTCCTAATGATCTCCATCAATTTCTCTTCTTGCTCACAATCTAATTGATTGGAGATAATGATGGGTAGGTATGGTTCTCACCTAAAATGTGTATCTCGAGTGGGAAGATAAGGGTTTCAGCTCTAAAGTGAGGGGCTTAACAATGGAAGGTGGTATGAGTGTATTTGTTCTCTCCAACTTTTTTAGTTCAACTTTTTCACATAATTCTTGTTCTCTCACACTCTCATCCCTGTGCACTTTAATAACTTCATTAACCTTCTCTTCAACCTCCTTCACACACTTATCCACAATATCAATTTTCATACATGTAGTACCATCCATCAGTTTCTTCAAAGATTTAGACATGTTAAATTCAACCTACTCATCACTAATTCTCAAAATAAGTTTTCCTTCATACACATCAACTAATTCCCTACCAGTATTCATAAAGGGTTACCCAAAATCAATGGAAAGTTTCTATCAGTTTCAAAATCCAACATAACAAAATCAACAAGAATGATAAATTTATCCACTTTTACCAACACATCTTTTATAACTCCAAATGGCCTCTTGATGGATTGATCCGCAAGTTGAATTAGTATGGATGTTGACTTGACCTCTCCTAGTCCCAATTTCTTGAAAATAGACAAAGGCATCAAGTTAATACTTGCACCTAAATCACGTAAGCATTTAGAAAATTCAAAGTCACCAATAACATGTGGAATAGTAAAACTCTCTAGATCTTATAGTTTTGAAGGCATCGTGTTTGAGATAATCGAACTACAATTCTCCATCAAGGTTACTGTTTGATTGTCCTCCTAAGTGCATTTATTTGTCAATATTTCCTTAAGAAACTTCTCATACTTGGGCATACACTCTAAGGCTTCCTCCAATGATAAGTTAATATGAAGCTTCTTTAGTTTTTCCAAAAACTTGAGAAACTGAGTGTCCACCTGATGTTGTCTTACCCTTTGTAGATATGGAAGTTTAGGCTTGTAGGGTGGTGGTGGTACATAAGGCCTCTCTTCTTCTATCTCCTTGCCTTTTTCCTTTTCTTAGCTATCCTTTTACACACCTAGTTCCTTCATCTGCTTTCTACTTCACACTTCGAAGTGTAATAGCCTTAAGTTGTTCCCTTGGGTTGGCCTCAGTATTACTTAGTAGGCTACCTACACTTCTAGAAGACAAATCATTAGCAAGTTGACATACCTGCACCTCTAAGTTGTGGATGAATGAGGCATGGCTCTTCACAATCTGATCAAACTTTTCCTCCATTATTTTTGACTTTCCTCTTAGCTCGAAAACATCCTCTTTTGGTTCTCTTTTCTTAATTTGCCAATTTGGACCCCAAGAAATCCATTAACTTGTCCATTTTGGTCTCTCAAAATCCAAGTTGGTCTTACTAAAATTTAGGAGGTCCTTAGGGTCTTGTTTGGCCAGTTGCATTGTTAGTACTTCAAGAAAAATTAGGGTAGTTTTTCTATCCCAAATTATAAGTATTAGAGTATGGATTGTTACCTCGCTATGATTAGCCCAAGGAATTTACTTGTTTATGCTACTAACTCCCAACAAGAAGCACTCTATTGTGCAATGGTTGTCCTGCCCATATAATTCACACTGTGATTGCATAGCTTTGGTTGTAGATGAAGATGTTTCTTGCATGTTGCTCAACTACTTGTTGAGGGTTGCGATCTGTGCCTGTAAAGCTGTAACGGAGTCAATTGGGATCATACCTTTTTGCTCCTTTTGCCCCTGTCTACTCCTCTCACTTGACCACATACAACTATTACTTGCCAACTCTTCCAAAAGATCATGAGTTACATAGATAGTTTTTCTCATCAAAGATCCTTTAGCAGCTGTATTAATCATTCCTCTTGTGCTCTGATTTACACCATTGTAGAATGTTTGCGAAAGGAACTCCCTTGAAAAATTATGGTAGGGGCAACTTCTCTGTAATTCTTTAAACCTCTCCCAAGCTTCATATAAAGACTCCCCATCACTTTATTGAAAATTTGTGATTTCTTTTATGATTCTTATTGTCTTAGTTAAAGGGAAGTATTTAACAAGGAATAGTTAAAGGGAAGTATTTAACAAGGAATGCTTAGGCTAGTTGTTCCCAAGTAATGATTTTCCCTGAACTAAGTAGGTTGTACCATGCCTTTGCCCGATCTCTCAAAGTGAAAGAAAACAATCACAACCTCACAGCATCACCAAACATTCCATTAAACCTAAAGGTGTCGCATATCTCTAAAAAGTTAGTGAGATGGGCGTTGGAATCTTCGTTAGAAAACCCATAAAACTGCAGACTACTTTGAAGAATGTTAAGGAGTGCCATCTTAATCTTCAAATTATTAGCTTGAATCGCTGGCCTTGTAATTCCTTGAGGACTAAATCCTGGCCTCCTAAAATCCATCAATATCCTCTCAGCTCCTCCTTGTTCTCCTTCTTCCGTCATATTTCTTTATATATTCTCTTGGTGCTTCACTCCTCTCAACTCTTGTTCGTGCCTTGTGATATTTGATAACTCTTTGTCACTAAATTCAATAGGCCTTCGTGTGCTCCTTGTGCTCATGCACCTGAAAATACATAAGGAAAAGTATAGAAAAAACTCTTAAATGAAAGTAAACCAAACTAAACAAGATGCTAAATAGATAATCTCCAGCAACGGTACCAAAAACTTGTTGATTGCAAAACAAACTACTAGTTTTATGCTCAAAACCGCAAGTATACGGGTCCTAACTTGTAGTAAAAAGTCGATATCGATCCCATAAGGAATGTGCTTAGGCACCACTTAATTCAAGTTGCTCTTTATTTAAGAAACTAATTTAAACAATTTTAAATAGATAAGTAAAATAAAGACAAACTAAATGTAAACGGAAACAACGCAACCAAAGTCAAAATCATAAACTAAAACTTCGAGAAAATCAAGATTAAGAATTAAGACTTTTCATTATCCCTATTTGCTCCTCTGGTTAATTGATTCAATTTACGACTGGCCCAAGAATTCCTAAAATTTTAGCTACCCTCTCTCAAGGTGCAACTAAATGTCACTAGTTAAATAAATTATGATTAACTTTAAGATCTCTCGATATGTAAAGCCCTTCATAAACATTTAACTAGATATGAAGCTATCCTATAGGTAGTATATCAATCTATTGAAATCTCTTCCTAATAAATCAATAACTTGTTATCTATAGGTCTATTAAACGTCAACTCTCATTGTAGATTTAACGCAAATTACCAAGCTCACTCTCTCGATTTGTTGCAAGGTTTAAGCTTAATAAATAACACAAACCTTTGTATCATTAAATTAACAACTAAAGGTTCACAAATAGTTCAAATAACAAACCCTAAAAAAAATTAACCACTCATAATGTCATTAACATCCCCAACAACCAAACAATCTATAATAAAGATGCTATAAGAGAGAAAATGAAATAAAAAATAAATAAAGAAAACTCCTCCTTTTCTTTGCACAAATTTGGAAAATCTGGAACTAGTATGCTCTTTTCCCAAATGGGAATCAAAATGTTGATTCTTTATCTCTCTCTAGACTCTCAATCCATCTTTTAGCTCAAGGAGGCAAGTTTCCATAACCCTATTTTGGCCCTAGGGATTTATGCCCTTATATATAACAAGACATGTCATAAAACCCTAAAAAATAAGTAAAACCCGCATGTCCATTATGCCTCTAGTTCCCATAATTGTGGGAATTATCCCTGTGCTTCACGATCGTGGGTTAATTTTGCAGAAACATTATGAAGAGATTTCCTATAGTCGTAGGAAACAAGCCCATTCCCATAATCGTAGGTTCTTGTTCTACAGTTCCTCTACTTTTCTTCTCTTCTCTTGGTCCCTAGCTTAATTGTAAAGGTGGCCACCCTCAATTTCTACACCAAAATGATCAGTTCTTACCCTAAATCAACATCAAACATAAAAAACAACCATGAAGATCAAAGTAAAGAAAAACACACAAAATAAGTCCTAAAACACCATAATAATAACCTATTATGCAAGAAACATATGCCAAATACTTAGAAAAGCACACACAAATGCACAACTATCAGAGATTGATGAAAAAGATAGAGAACTAACCATCCTGACATCGACTCAAAGGTGAAATCAATGCCTAGGATGCATAGTGAAGCTTTTCTTATCTTTGTTTAATGTTGGATCTCTGTCTCGAAATTGTTTACATTATCTTTTGTTTAATCGATTTGGGTATTCATGTATAGATAATTATATTCTCGTTATCGTTAGATTGTTTATATTGTGAACCCATTGCTATAATCATTAATACAATCTGTAATTGTTGCATATGATGTATGTAGCAACTAATAGTTTTTAATCATTAGGGATAACGTAGCCTAGGTTAAATGACCTAAGCTTGTGTGATTGTTACTTAGATTGGTCTATTTTCTATTTCGTAATATGGTTGCCCAATTGAATTTAAAGATCGTATCCTAGGTTATTCAGTGGTTAGGTTTAATTAATGAGTGCCTCTTAATTAAATACGAATTAAGGGAAAACTAAGATTAGCAAAGCATCTTGTTAGTCCAAGATCAATAGTTCTAGGAGAGGCGTGAAATCATTATAACAATGAAAGATGTTTAATCGTGTGCAGGTCAATATTGAATCCAAGAACTGGGTTTCACACACATTCATCAATTTTATCATTTTCGATCGTATGCTATAATTTGTTTTTTTAGTTTAATTTTACTTTATTTTCTAAATTGCAATAAACTAACCCCCCCCCTCAATTTTATTTCCTTCGCATCAATTATTTTCATTATGAGAGTTAATCGAACATTCCCAGGTGGATATGATATTGACTCATCGTATCTACAAGTTTTTAGTGTGCATAGTAGGTAAATTTTACAGTGCGTGAGTCGAGAAACCCAAAGTATTTGGCGCTTAATCCCTACCTTCTTCTCATGTTTTCTTTGGGAAATTAACAGTTTGAATGAACTCTATAAAAAGCAGGTAGACAAGGATTTTATTTTGGAAAAAAGATATATTTTGATGGGATTACTAAAAACTAAAATTAAAGCTTACAAGCTTCAAGAAGTAATGAATTTCTTAGGAAAGGAATTATCTTTTGGTTCAAATTATGAACACCATTATAATGGTCGTAATGCCTTTTCTTTTAATAAGGATAAAGTGCAAGTTGCTATCTAAAGGAGCTCAAATCAACTAGTTCATCTTACCCAAAATCTCGAAAATTCAGAGCAAACATTTGACATTACCATAATCTAGGCCTCCAACATTGAATTTCAAATAGTCAAATTATGGGATGATCTCATTAGCTTGAGTTGTTCAATTACCATGCCTTGGCTTTTAATAAGAGACTTCAATTATGTAGTAGATCCTTTAAAGGCTTAAAGTGACAGGGTGAATATTTACAATCTAAGCAAGGAACTTAAAAAATTGCTGTCAATTTGGAAGTAATTGATTTAAAATACTTGGGGAATTTACTTACAGAGAGTAACAAGAAAATGGGAAAATCCTTTATAAGGGAAAAAAAACTAAACAGATTTTTGGTTAATCAAATCTGGTTGAGTCAATTCCCCAGTTCCTTTCTTTATTTGGCTCTCCAATGTGCTCTAACCATTCTTACATGGAATTTCATAACTTATGCCCCATAACTCCTTATAATGCCCCTTTTAGATTTTTCGACTTTATGTTCACTAAAGAGTGTTTTATGGAGTTGGTAAGTGAAGTTTGGGATAGCTGGATCCCTGGATGCAAATCCTTTCAACCAATAAGGAAACTCCAGATTTCATAAATAGATTAAAACCCTTTATTAAACTTCGAGTTCCTACTATCTCAATCCAGCAGCAAATAACCAAGATGGGTTTTAGACATGCTAAAAAAGCTTACTATCTTTCTCTTAACATTCCAGAAGTAAAAGCTATTGAAATCAGAAGTTTGGAGACTTACAATAGGAACCTTCTAGAGCACAATTTACACATCTTGCAAAAGTCTAGAGTCATATGGCTTAAAGAAGGTGGCTCTAACACCAATTTCTTTCACAACTTAGTCTTAGTAAGAAGAAATTTTAAGAGAGAGAGTTTCTCCTCCCTCTCTTTTGGTACAGTACAATTATGCTTAACTCCTTCTCATTTTCACCTCTAGCTTTTCTCCATATTTTTCATCCCTTGCATTATTATCGTTGTCTTGCTTCTAGTTTTCTAATAATCAAGGGCAGTTTGGTCTTTTTCACCATTTCACTCTCTCCCACCAACCTTTTTTTATTCTTTTTTAACTACCTTTCATCTATCCCTCATTCTGGAATGATGTTCTTTTCTATTTCTTGGTCTACCCCATCACGATGCTTATCACAATGTCCCAAAAGATCTTTAAATTTCCACCTTTATCGTCCCTCACCCGCACAATAAAATCCTCTTCTCCACCTCATG
The DNA here is from genome assembly GCA_025629785.1 of Erythroxylum oxycarpum. Classification (NCBI taxonomy): domain Eukaryota; kingdom Viridiplantae; phylum Streptophyta; class Magnoliopsida; order Malpighiales; family Erythroxylaceae; genus Erythroxylum; species Erythroxylum oxycarpum. The sequence continues at coordinate 20,753,228 of JAOTAZ010000220.1, read as the reverse complement.
CTGCAACCCCTCCCTAAAAATATCGGAAACAAGTGGTTAGAGACCACTTCACTTTGAACTTATCTTTTACAACACAACTAGAAATAGACGAAAAACTTATTGTCTGCCTTGATCTTGAGATTCTAAAAGAGGGAGTACGTAGTTGGGAGTCCACAGTTGTCGGATTCTTCTTTGATCAATGACCACCTTACTTCAAACTTATCTTTTAAACCAACACTAGAAATCGATGGAAAACTCATTGTATACCCTGATCTTGAGATTTTAAAAGAGGGAGCAGGTAGTTGGGTGTCCACAGTTGTCGGATTCTTCTTTCATCAACGACCAGCTTTTCCAATCATATAAAGATGGGCCAAAAAGATCTAGAAAAACAAAGGATTAACAGATTTTCTTCTTTAAGAGGAAAATCTTACCATATTTACATTTTCCTTAACCTCTAATAAAGCTCACAAAATAATTGAAGAGGATCCATGGCATCTGGGCAATCAAACCATTTTCTTACAAACCTGACAGCCCAACTTGAGATTAGAAACCATCAAGATCCAAAGCATTTCACTTTGGATAAACTTTCATAATGTACTCCCCGAGTACTGGACTACTTAGGCTCTGTTTAGTTTGAGGGTTAAAAATGGGATGGGATGGAACGTAACACACTTCCATCGTTTGTTTGAGGGTTTTATAATAGAATGGACTGGGATGGAAGCGAAGAGTTTCATGTTATGTTCCATTCTATCTTAAACAGTGAAAATAAGAAACCTCTGATTCGGGTGGTTTAGGATGGAACGTAAACTAATAAATACATATTACCTAATATACCCTCAATAATTCTTCTGAATACCAATCT
>JAOTAZ010000220.1:20739700-20752287 GCA_025629785.1 Erythroxylum oxycarpum | reverse complement strand
AGCTTTTTGCCAGTAAACACTTAATACTCATATCCATAACTACACAAATCATACACAATAGGCACTACAATATTCCAAATCAATCATCACAATTCATCAATTTCATCTAATACATTCTAATTTCCAAGAAAAAGGTTCGGGGTCCAACATGAGTTTTCTAGGAAATAATCAAAGTCGTGAATTGAACAAAGCACCAAGTCTTCACTCTTAAACTCCTTCTTTATGTGAGCATCATGCCACTTCTTTTCCCTTTCCTTGTACAACTTGGCATTTTCATAAGCATCAAACCTAAACTCTTCCAATTCATCAAGTTGTAATAATCTCTTCTCACCTGCTAGCTTCCAATCCATATTTAACTTCCTAACAGCCCAATAGGCTCGATGCTCCAACTCTAATGGTAAATGGCAAGCCTTGCCATACATAAGTCAATATAGTGTGGTACCTATGGGTGTTTTGAAAGCTGACTTGTAAACCCATAAGGTGTCATCTAGCTTCAAAGCCCAATCCTTTCTTGAAGTGCTCACTACCTTCTCCAAAATCTTCTTCAACTCTCTATTCACCATCTCCACTTGGCTGGTGGTTTCGAGGTGGTAAGGGGTAGCCACTCTATAATGAACATTGTATCTTCTCATAAGAGCCTCAGCATTGAAACACAAAATGTTTCCTTTGTTGATAAGAAAGATTAGAGGGAAGCATACCACCTGAGAGGTTGTTTGCAATATCTGCAAACCAAGGACAAAAAGGATTGTCTACCATCATTAAAGCCTCATTAGGAAAACTCTCCTCGATTTCCTCTTCTTCTTCATGGTGCCCCCTTAAGCCGTGATAGGTGGTCAGCTACAACATTTTCTACTCCCTTCTTGTCTTTAATCTCAATGTTGAATTCTTGGAGCGAAAGCACCCATCGGATGGGCCTAGGCATCTTTTTTAGCAAAAAGATATCGTAATGCCGTATAATCTGTAAAAATAAGAATATGTGAGCTAAAAGATAAGAACGAAATTGCTCACACGCAAATACCATAGCAAGCAACTCCTTTTCTATAGTTATGTAATTCAGTTGTGCTTTCGCTAAGGTGTTGCTTACATAGTAGATGGCATGTAACCACATATAATCTTGAAGGGAAAAGACCAATCTAGCGATGTCAGAATGGGTGCTATTGTAAGCGTCTTCTTCAACCTGTTAAAAGCATCAAACAAGCATCATCAAACATAAAAGGCATATCTTTAACTAATAATTGAGTCAAGGGTCTAACGATAAGAGAGAAATCCTTGATGAACCATCTGTAGAACCCTACATGACCAAGGAAGGCTCGGATGTCCTTTATGTTGGTGGGAGGTGGTAACTTTTCAATTACTTCGGTCTTAGCTCGATCCACTTCAATTCCCTTGTATGAGACCTTATCGCCCAATACAATCCCCTCTTAGACCATGAAATGACACTTCCTCTAGTTCAAGACTAGATGAGACTCCTTACATCTTTGAAGCACTATGTATAAATTAAATAAACAATGATCAAAAGAATCTCCAAAATAGAGAAGTCATCCATAAATACCTCCATGAAGTTTTCATTCATATCCGCAAACATGGCCATCATGCACCTTTGGAATGTGGCAGGTGCATTGCAAAAACCAAAAGACATCCTCTAATAAGCAAAAGTCCCATAAGGACAACTGAAAGTGGTATTCTCCTGATCCTGTGGGTATATAAACACCTAATTGTACCCTGAATATCCATCAAGAAAATAGTAAAATGCATGGTCAGCCGCCTCTCAATCATTTAGTCCATAAAAGGTAAAGGGAAATGATCTTTCTTGGTGGCCAAATTGAGCTTCTGGTAATCAATACACACTCTCCAACCTATGATGGTCCTAGTAGAAATCTTTTCACCTTTTTCATTTTCCATCACTGTCATGCCTCCCTTCTTAGGCACACACGGTACCGGACTCATCCACTCACTATCTGAAATGGGATAAATAATCCCCACATCCAAAAAGCTTCACTAGCTCCTTTTTTAAAACTCCTTACATGATTGGATTTAACCTTCTCTGTCACTCTCTCACAGTTTTACATCCTTCTTTTAGGTTAATCCTATGTATCACCACATTGGGGCTAATCCTACTAATATAAAAAAATTTCCATCCCATGGCTCTCATCCTCTTCCTAATGATCTCCACCACTTTCTCTTTTAGCTCACAATCTAATTGGTTAGAGATAATGATGGGTAAGGTATGGTTCTTACCTAAAACGATGTATCTCAAGTGAGAAGGTAAGGGTTTAAGCTCTAACGTAGGGGCTTAACAATGGAAGGTGGTGTAGTTGTATCTGTTCTCTCCAACTTCTTTAGCTCACCTTTGTCATATAATTCCTCTTCTCTCACACTCTCATCCCTGTGCACTTCAATAACTTCATTAACTTCCTCTTAAACCTCCTTTACACACTCATCGACAAAATCAATTTTCATACATATAGTACCATCCATCGGTTTCTTCAAAGATTTAGACATGTTAAATTCAACCTGCTCATTACCAATTCTCAAAATAAGTTTTCCTTCATGCACATTAACTAATGCCCTGCCAGTTTTTATAAAGGGCCTACCTAAAATCAATGGACAGTTTCTATCAGCTTCAAAATCCAACATAACAAAATCAACAGGAATGATAAATTTATTCATTTTTACTAACACATCTTCTACAACTCCAAATGGCCTCTTGATGGATTGATCCGCAAGTTAAATTAGCATGGAAGTTGGCTTGACCTCTCCTAGTCCCAATTTCCTGAAAATAGACAAGGGCATCAAGTTAATACTTGCACCTAAATCACATAAACATTTATAAAATTCAAAGTCACCAACAACACATGGAACAGTAAAACTCCCTGGATCTTATAGTTTTGAAGGCATCGTGCTTGAGATAATCGAATTGTAATTCTTTTTCAAGGTTACCATCTGATTGTCCTCCCAAGTGCGTTTATGTGTCAGTACCTCCGTAAGAAACTTCGTATACTTAGACATGCACTCCAAGGCTTCTACTAATGACAAGTTAATTTAATGCTTCTTCAGTTTCTCCAAAACTTGGAAAATTGAGTGTCCACTTGATGTTGTCTCGCCCTTTATGGATATGGAAGTTTAGGTTTGTAGGGTGGTGGTGGTACATAGGCCTCTGTTCTTCTATCTCCTTGCCTTTCCCCTTTTCTTGGCTATCCTTTTGCACACTTGGTTCCTCCATCCGCTTGCCACTTCAAAGTGTAATAGCCTTGAGTTGTTCCCTTGGGTTGTCCTTAGTATTGCTTAGTAGGCTACCTACACTTCAAGAATACAAAGCATTAGCAAGTTGACCTACCTGTACTTCCATGTTGTGGATGGATGAGGCATAGTTCTTCTCAATCTGATCAAACTTTGCCTCCATCCTCTTTTGACTTTCCTCCTGGCTCAAAAACATCCTCTTTTGGTTCTCTTCTTGATTTGTCAGTTTGGACCCCAAGACATCCATTAACTTGTCCATTTTGGTCTCCAAAGATCTAAGTCGATCTTGCTGAAATCCAGGAGGTCTTTGCAGTCTTGATTGGTCACCTGTATTATTAATACTCTAAGAAAAATTTGGGTGGTTTTTTCACCCCCGAATTATAAGTATTATAGTACAAATTGTTACCTCACTATGGTTGGCCCAAGTAATTTACCTATTCTATGCTACTAGCTCCCAACAAGAAGCATTATGTTATGCAATGGTTGTCCTGCCCATATAACTTGCACTGTGATTGCATGGCTTTAGCTGTAGATGAAGATGTTACTTGCATATTGCTCAACTGCTTAGTGAGGGTTGTGATATGTGCCTGTAAAGTTGTAACAAAGTCAATTGAGAACAAAATTTTTTGCTCCTTTTTCCCTATCTACTCCTGTCACTTGATCACATATAACCATTGCTTGCTAACTCTTCCAAAAGATCATAAGCTGCATCAATAGTTTTTCTCATCAAAGATCCTCCAACAGCTGCATCAATGGTTCCTCTTGTGCTCTGATTTACATCATTATAGAATGTTTGCAAAAGAAACTCTCTCAGAAGATTATGATGGGGGTAGCTTCTCTATAATTCTTTAAACATTTCGTAAGCTTCATATAAAAACTTCCCATCACTTTGTTGAAAATTTGTGATTTCCTTTATGATTCTTGTTGTTTTGGTCAAGGGGAAGTATTTATCAAGGAATGCTTCGGTTAGTTGTTCCTAAGTAGTGATCTACCCTTAACTGAGTAAGTTATACTATGCCTTTGCCTGATCTCTCAAAGTGAAAGAAAACAATCGCAACATCATGGCATCGTCAGACATCCCATTAAACCTGAAGGTGTCGTAGATTTCTAAAAAATTTGCAAAATGGTCATTGGGATATTCGTTGGACAGCCCATAAAATTGCACACTACTCTGAAGTATATTGAGGAGTGTTGGCTTGATCTCGAACTTATTAGCTTAAATCGATGACCTTGCAACTCTTTAAGCATTGAAACTTGACCTCATAAAGTTCGTCAATGTCCTCTCAACTCCTCCTTGCTCTGCTTCTTCTGCCATATTTCTTTGTATATCGTCTTGGCACTTCATTCTTCTCAACTCTTGTTCGTGCCTTGTGATATCTGATAACTCCTTGTCACTAAATTTAGTAGATCTTCGCGTGCCCCTTATGTTCATACACCTGAAAATACACAAGGAAAATTATTAAAACAAACTCTTAAATCAAAGTAACCTAAACTAAACAAGATGCCAAACAAATAATCCCCAGTAACAATGCCAAAAAATTGTTGATTGCAAAACAAAATACTAGTTTTACGGTCAAAATCACAAGTACATGATTCGTAACTTGTAGTAAAAAATAGATATCGATCCAATAAGGCTTGTGCCTAGGCACCGCTTAATTTAGCTTGCTCTTTGTTTAAGAAACCGGTTCAAACAAATTTAAATAGATAAATAAAACAAAGACAAACTAAAGGTAAAAGGAAAAAATGCAACCAAAGCCAAAATTGTAAGCTAAAACTTGGAGATAATCAGATTAAAAATTAGGACTTGCCATTATCCCTATTTGCTTCCCTCTGGTTAATTGATTCAATTTATGCTTGGCCCAAGATTTCCTAAAATTTTAGTTACCCTCTCTCAAGGTGTAACTAGTTAAATAAATTAGGATTAACTTTGGAATCTCTCGATATGCAAAGCCTTTCCTAAACATTCAACTAGATATGAAGCTATCCTATAGGCAATATATCAATCTATAGAAATCTCTTCCTAATAAATCAATAACTTGTTATCTATAGGTCTATTAAACGTCAACTCTCGTTGTACATTTAACACAGATTACCAAGCTCACTATCCTAATTTATTGCAAGGTTTAAGCTCAATAAATAACACAAACATTTATATCATTAAATCAACAACTGAAGGTTCACAAATAGTTCAAACAATAAAACCTCAAAATATTTAGCTACTCATAATGCCATTAACATCCCCAACAACCAAACAATCCATAATAAAGATGCTAGAAGACAAAAAAAAAAGAACTCAATGAAGCAAGCTCCTTCTCTTCTTTGCCCAATTCTAGAAAATCTGGAATTGGTGTTCTCTTTACCCAATTAGGAATGAAAATCTTGATTCTCTACCTCTCTCTAGGCTCTCAATTCATCTTTTAGCTCAAAGATGAAAGTTTTCACGACCCTCTCTTTCGGCCCAAAGGATTTATATTTATACCCTTATATATCATAAGACAAGTCATAAAACCTTAAAAACAAGTGAAACTCGCGTGTTCATTCTGCCTCCAGTTCCCACGATCCACGATTGTGGGAATTATCCTTGTGCTTCCCACAATCGTGGGTTAATGTGGCAGAAACATTCTGAAGAGATTTCCCTCGATAAGAGAAGTGAAGGAGTTGTAGAAAAATAACCTATGATTGTGGGAACAGGCCTATTTCCCACCGACTCCTCCACTTCTCTTCTCCTCTCTTGCTCCCTAGCTCAATCATAAAGGTGGCCACCCTTAATTCCTACACCAAAATGATCAATTCTTACCCTAAACCAACATCAAACATAAAAGAACAACTATGAAAGATCAAAGTAAACAAAAACACGCAAAATCATGAAGATCAAAGTAAACAAGAACATACAAAATAAGTCCTAAAACACCATAATAATAACCTATTATGCAAGAAAAAGATGCCAAATACTTAGAAAAACACACACTAATGAACAACTATCAGTTACTCCGTTATAGAATGTTTACAAAAGAAATTCTTTAGGTAGGTTATGGTGTGGATATTTTCTTTGCAAGTTATTATATGATTCCCACACTTCATAAATCGATTCCCCATCACCTTGCTGAAAGTTTGTGATCTCTTTGATAATCTTCGTAGTCTTAGTAGGGGGAAAGTACTTGTCTAAGAAGATATGAACTAATTAGTCCCAAGTGGTGACATTAATCAGGTTGAGGGAATGATACCAAGCTTTTGCTCTATCCCTTAAAGTAAAAGGAAAGATTCTCATTCTTACAGCATCCTCTGACATTTGAGATAACGGAAGGTATCGCAGACTTTAAGGAAATTGACAATATGTGCGTTCGAGTCTTCATTTGTTAATCCATAAAATTGCACATTTTGTTGAAGCATATTTAGAAAGGCTGGTTTGATTTTAAAGGAAGCTGCTTACATGAGTAGCCTAGTTACACCTTGATTGGCTGCATTGAAGGTCAATCTCATGAATTCCATAAAGGTTCTTAATTGATGTCCTTAGTTCGCTTCTTGATTCAACTCTTGCTGAAACTCCTCGACTATTGTTGCTTTTACGGTTTCTTCATCTTCAGGCTAAGCTCTTCTAATTGAACATTCTAAACGAGTGATGTCAAGCTCTATAGTTTCAGCTATATGACTCAAACTTCTTGTAACTCTTGTGTTCACATACACATGGAAAAAAAGATGGGAAGAATATAAAAACTTAAAAAAAACTAACTAAAATGCCTTGGACTAAGAGAACTAAACTATTTTTCTCCCACCTTAGCAATGACGCCAAAAACTTGATCGTATCATTCGAGCTTTAACATTTATAAGCTCTCAAATACCACAAGCGCACAGGTCACGATTGCAGTACAAAAGGGGTCAGTCCCATGAGGAGAGGGACTAATCTAATCCTAAAAATCTAAGGCTAAAAGGATATGAAATTAAGAATAAACAATGCAATGGAAAGGAAATACGAGAATTGAATTCAACCAATTAAATCAAAAGTTAAACACGAAGGAATTGATAATTGAGCAACAAGCATGCATAATGTAAATCAATCAAAGAATTTACCAAATTATGAGAAAGGGGATTTTACCTATCGTTAATGCTAACCTAGTTGATTATATATTAATGGGTGTTGGTTCTAGCTGATCTTAAGGTTGATTACTCTCTCTCGAGTTATAATCATTAACCCTAATTTATAAACCCTAATTGGATTATTAAAATTGTAATCTCTTAATTCACAAATTATCCAAAACTTTAATTAGATCTAAAGCACTATGATAAACTATCATAATATCACACGAGATATCTCTCTGCACAATTGCTTATATAATTAGTCACAGTTTCTATTAAATCGCTTAACTATCATTAATCTGATTGAATTATTTTTCATTCAATTCACCCTCTTTGTTTATTATCTAATTATGCAAGAATGCAATCAAATCACGACATTCATTCTATAAATACAATCAACTAAATTATCATTAAATGATAATAAAATCTTGAAGAAGAGTTAGAACATTATCAACATTCTACCATCTATCATCATACAATCCATCCCAACTTTATACATGAATAAAATTGAAACAAAAAGGAAATAGGAACTTAGAATGGACGATTTGAGAAGGAAGTAGCATCAGGAAACCTCTTGATCTAGGAAGCACGTCGAGACCGCTTCTTCTTCCTTTTTCTTCCTCTTTATCCTCTCTTTCTCTTCCTTTTTATCTCTTAGGGTTTCCAAAAGCGGTTGCACAAAAAGCTCCCTTCTTTCCTCTCTTGTTCTTTAAATAGTCTCTTATGATTTAGGTAATCCTAGGGCTTTTTTGCGATTCAAAAGGTCTAAAAAATCTCTCAAAATGTGAAGTTCGTAAGTGTTTGCACGTCTAGCAGATGCAGACCACGATCATGGCGCTACAGGCCACGATCATGGCTCACATTTGAGCCTTCTGTCATGATCATGGCATGCAGGCCATAATCGTGGGCCATTCTTAGAGCTTTTGTCATGATTGTTTCGATTTTTCGAAACTCCTTTGTTCTTTAATATTGACCCTAAACAATAGCAAACACATCAAGGTACCTCAAAAACATAATATTTAAGCTCAAAATCTTTTTAAAACACAAATAATTAACAAAATAAAACAATTCTAACGTAAACACATATTTAAGCTCAAAATCTTGTTAAAACACAAATAATTAACAAAATAAAACAATTATAACGTAAACACATACTAAATGATTGAATTAATGACTAAACACATATCAAACTATAACCTAAAACACGATGCAGTTTACATTTATCAGTAAGTGAAAAGGACTTAAGTTGTTCCAATTTTTAAACCAAAAGCCAGCTCTCTCCTTATTTCATATCTACATTTTAATATCCTTAGAAATGATAATTCTCAGTGTTTGTTTGACTTTTTTAAATATATATATATCGTAAGTATATGAGTTGCATCCTTATAGTATAAACAATATTATTCCCATAAGGATTGTTATTAGACACCTAATAATTTCCATAACACTTTGTTTAAGGTAAATAATATAATAACTATAGCTAGAAAATAAACTAAACTAGAGAAATTAAACAATGAATAGAGCAACAGTGAACTAGTGATTAATTAAGGATAACAACATAGGAATTACTTATATCCTTGTTTTGTTTTCACCTAACCTTTTTGATTTAATAATATTTGATCTTAGATATCTAATGGTTATGATTACCCTCTCTCGAGATCTAGCCAAGTAATCCCAATTAAAATAGATAATAATTGAATTGTAACTTGTCGATCTTTCAAAACTATTCCTAATTATCCAATTGGGCTTAAAGCAATTCTATATGTAACTAATAAATAATTGAGATCTCTCATCAATTGCCTATTAATTTGATGTTTATAGGTCTATTATGGAACTAGCTCTCGCTATGTAATATAACATAGATAGTTTAATGTAATCTCTCGATTCAGATTAAAGATTAAAATAATAACCACCATAAATTATGTTTATATTAAATCAAGAACTTTAACAATAAAATTCAAAAGCAATTCCTAAAATAAATTTAGCAATTCATAGCTAAATTAAATCTAAAATTGTTCATAATTAATATTCAAGAACAAAGAAAGAAAAGTAAAGAGTAGAAGATTGAATCTTGAATAAATTCTTCTCCCAGTCCTCGATTTGGAAAATTCTACGGCTTTGTTTTTCTGCAATTTTTGCCTCTTTGATCTCAATGTTAGATGTTTCATCTATCTCTTCTTATGTTTTTGTTTACCTTAAAACACTTTTAAATCCTCCCAAAGCTCTTCTATCATTTCTCACTTGTTTATATTCCAAAAATAGACCTAAATTATCAAAAAATACAAAAAAAGGTTTGCAACCTAAAAATTCTGCCTTTCAACGATCGTGTATAGTTTACATGATCATGATAGAGGCTCCAAGCTGCTCCATCTTCAATCTTGCAACATATTGATAATCTTCTTCTTCCAACTTCTTTTTTAACTTTTCTTGAAGTTCCCTATCTCAGCTCATCATCTAAACACATTACCATCACCTAAAACAAGCATTAAGATAAAATTTTTGCCCTATTCAACAATCATCAAATAAAACACACAAGAATATTAATAAAAAACATAAATCTGTTTTCTAAACACATTATTATCACCCAAGAAGACACATAATGACACATTCTAAAACCTCGTAAACACACTCTAAACATAATCAAAACTAAGTAGAACTAATACCATTAAATAACAAAACACAAATCACATAATCATGTAATAATGACACAATGGCATGATGGCACATTGACATAAAATATATTGAAGTTAACTTACCCAAAAACATCAATCACTCAAAAAGACCCAAGACACTAACTTGTTAGTGTTCCATTCATATTCAAGTGTTTTGATTTAAATATACATATGCAACAATATATTGACACCTATTCATACATCTATGAAAGCATACACAAAGTCATATTTACCAATTTAAATAGTATACCATCACGACACTTATGGAAATTTCTTGACACTTCACAAAAAAATCAATAGGCTTGACTTTTATTTTAAACACTACATTGTTATAATTTTATTTAAATATCACCTAGTCGTTTGACACAAGGGCATACACCTTGCTAATAAAACCCTCAATATCCTTAAGTGTACAGATCGTAAACTTGTAATATCCAAGGTGTCGATCCCAAAAGGAAATATTTAAAACTAAGTGAACCTAAATACATCTAAGGTAGTGAAATATGAATTGAATGAAGGTAAATAACATAAATTAAAGCAATAAAATAAAACTAAACAATTAATCAAATAATAATTCAGCTGCTACAATTAATTAAGGATGACCAAGGATGAAAGCATAGGATTTATTCTTTCGTTATTTTACTTCCCTAATGATTATTGATTCAATTATGTGTCGAATATAGATTTTTGAAGGGTTTGATTACTCTCTCTAAAGTCCTAACCAATTAACCCTAATTGAATATTAAAATTCCATAATTGCAATCTCTCAATTCATAACTCTTTCTCTAATGTTTTCAACTAGTTCTGAAGATATGTATCGAATAACCATGTTCTCATATAAGATCTCTCTTTGAATGATAATTGATTTGTTAATCGTGTGACATATTAATTCACCAACTCTCGTTGTGCAAATTAATCAGATAAGTTTTGACTCACTCTCTCGATTTATTACCAAAGTATATGCATGCACCATTAACATAACGTAGAAATTGTATTGAATAAATAACTATTAAAGTCACAAAAAATTCGAGAACAAATCCTAATTTGGAAATTTAAAACATCATAAATGTAAATAAGATCTTCAAATGCAATTTACACATCTAAGTTTAATGAAAATAACAAAAGGAAAGAAAGAAGAACTTGATTTGGAATTGAATCTGGAAATCTCCGATGCTCTTCCTAATCCTCCTTGCTTGATCTAATTTAGTAAGATGATGGCTAACGTTTTTGGAGTGTTTTATGTTCTTTTATAATAGCTTAGGGTTTTAGCGTTAATTATAGGTTTACCCACATCATTGGTTCCAAAAATGTCCCTAACATCAAAACGAATGAAAAATCGCACATTTTGCAAGTATCTATCATGATCATGACACTAGAGAAAAAACCTTCTGTCATGATCATGACATTGCATACACGATTGTGACTTTGGAGAAAAACCTTCTATCACGATCGTGACATTGCATGCACAATCGTGACCCTGCCATATAATCTATACACATTCTAGCTTTCTTCTTTCTTCACTTATCTGGTTTCCATCACTAACAAACACATCAAACACCTCAAGAAACACAAGATTAACATCTAAAATCATACTCTAAACCACATAACACTTAAAGCATAAACAAACAATCACATTAACATAATTCTAAGCCTAAACATGCAATAATCATCTAATAGACACCTATAAACACTTTAAAACACCTATTAAAACATCGTATAAATTACACCTATCAACATCCCCACACATAAAATTTTGCTTATCCTCAAGCAAAAACAAAACACAAATTCAAACAAAACAAACATAAGCACACTACAAGGAAAACAGTTAAATACCGACAGAATGTTAGGGACCGGTAACATTTTGTCGGTAATTACAAACAAAACGATACCGCGTCAAAAAAAATTAGACTGCAGATAGAAGTTTACCGGTGGCTTTCATTCCTTCAGTACACAGACGTCGGTAATGAATCAATATAATCGTCGTTTAAAAAACGTAACAAAACGACGTCGTTTTGATTCACAATTTAAAGCAGGGGCGCAGACCTCCTCTTCCATCGCGCGTCTGCTGTCTTTTTCTTCTCTTCTCCTCTCCTTCACCGTCGCCATTAGCCACCACCGTTTGCAACCATCGAGTCGTCTGTGCTTTCCTTCGACGTGGAATCATGCGTCGTCGGCGTCCCCTACTCCGACGACTGTAACCGAAGGTAATGGCCTATTTAAAACCATTTTCTCCTTCCTCTAGGTTTGTGTTCAGTGGATTATGGTTTGGGTTATAATGTTTGTGTTGTTTGATTTTAAATGTTAATTAGTGATTGTTAGTGATATGGTATGTGTTTGTTGGAGAAATCATGGAACAAATTTGGATTTTTGTGTTGAATTAGGGATGAGAAATGACATGCATACCAAGTTTTTGAGAAAATGCTTATAGATGTTTGTGTTGAAATGTTGTTGAATTTGAATTATTGGTGTTGTTTTGGAAGAAGTTTAGAATGTATGTTGATATATTATAGTTGTTTATAGGAATGTTATATAGGGTTGAAATTGATATTATTGTTTCAATTTATTTAAAAATAAAATTAACTAATAATGTTAATATATGAT
>JAOTAZ010000220.1:20728016-20739600 GCA_025629785.1 Erythroxylum oxycarpum | reverse complement strand
TATTTTCATTACAAAACTGTAACTGAAGAAGATAAAGTTACATGTAAATACACTTGCTTTCCAGGGCACTATATTTATATAACTCCAACAATCGTCAGATGAAGCAATGAAAGATCAGGTGATTTTTCATAAAGAAGGACGCTAGGTGCGGTATATAGAGAAGCTGCCCTTGAAGAGAAAGGGGGAGACACTTCTATCAGAAAAATCGAAGAAAGCAAAAAGGTCACCCAGAGTACGAACCCTGTGTCAACAAGAGGAGAAGAAAGGAAAAGAGCTGATTCAAGGTGGAGACTTTGAGAAAAAAAGCACCTTAGACTATAAAGTTCTTAGTCTCAATCTTAAAAGAAGACTCAACTAAATTAGATAAAGAGACTGAGATTAAGAGAAAATTAGAGTTTGAGAAGAAGAAACCGCAATCTCAACAGACTCCTAGACTGATTGAAGAAGGAAAAAAGCAGAAAATTAGTTAGAAAAGAGGACTCCTATTGTTGTTCAGAGAAAGAAGTCAGTTGAACGCAATCCAGTACAAGTCAATACTTCTCAGACTTTAAGAAAAGAGGATTTGAGAATCAAGATTATTGAAAAAGTTTAACTTGTAAGGAGTAGCACTTCTATAATCATCAAAGAAACCACAATAAGGTTAGTCAAGGCACAATTGCAACCAATCTTGGTGAATAGTAGTACAATGCATCTATTGAATGAAAATGAGATAAGTATTTATGGTTTTCTAAAAGATGAAGGAACCAAACCATACCCCACTCAGATTTTCCCAATCACAAAGAGAACTGTGATCAAGGTTGTGCCTGACTTTCAGCCAAAGCCTTACATTGTTCACAATGATGAAAAGGGGAAGAAGAAATTGTACCCTAAAGGGTTATCAAATGATTTGACAGAAGATCAGATCGAAGCCGAAGTGAGGGACATAGATGAGGCATGCTATGCAACCCAGATGAAGGGAACCTATGTCTCCCACTACATTTCAAAAGCTTAAGGAAGTAACTGTGGTCAACGAACCACTAAAGACTCTTCTCAGGTAGTTGGAAGACTCACAGAAGGGTAGTACAGATCCATTCAGATTGGATATGTCAGCTACTCAATCGAGACTCTTGTGAACTTGATTATGCACATTAGGTCGCTAAGTATTGTGTCTTCAATTGGAGATGTTCTACACCAATTTGGAAGACAAGTTCCACTTCTAACCAACCCTGATGATTTGAATCTCCCAGAGCCAAACCTATCTATCCAACCTCCTGCCCTTATAATCAGTGAAGCGTTTGTTCTGTCTTCATATGCATATAGCACTACTATTGCTTACAAGAGGAAATAGTTCAAATACGACAATACCTCAAGTCACTCCGCACGGAAATGAAGGAAATGTTTTCAAAAACAATAAAGCATCTATGGTCATAATTATTTTTTATCTATAACAAATAGGGGAAGAAAGGAGAAAGATAGGGGGAGGAAGTGAAGAAGAAGAGAAGAAAAGAAAAGAAGAAGAAGATATTGGCTACAATGTTTTCAAGTGTATATAGTCATATACTGTATACCATATTATTAATAATACTTTCTTTCTTACTCCTATCATTATTTGTTATCATCAAAAAGGGGGAGATTGTTAAGTCAAAATGGCTTTATGTTTAATGATTTTGATGAAGACCAAATAATAAGAGAAAAGAAAGTGAGACGAAAGACAAATATGAGACGGGAGACAAAATGAGACGAAACAATATGAGACGGAACCAAAAAGCAAAATGAAACAAAATGAGACGGAACAATATGAGATGGCAACCAAAGCCGAAAATGAGACGATAGAAATGAGTCGGAAGAAAATGAGACGGAAGACCCGATACCACGTTGGATGATTAATAAGTTTGAGTTAGTTACAGAACTCAATTGAATAACTAATTCTTCAAAGATCAAGAAACAAGAAGAAAGAAGAAATTATCAAAAAGCAGTTGAAGACGAAGGCTATAAATACGATTTAGAGTTGAAGACTGCAGAAGTTAGAGATTTTAGAAATCTTATTATGCTAGAAATCTTATTATGCTAAATTTAGAGCTATTCTTATTTGTAATAAAGCTAGAAACATCTTTAAATTAAAAGAAGAAAAGTAGATAGCCTGAAGAGGCTAAGTGTGAAAAGAATACTTACTGTAAGAGACTTGAAGAGGCTCAGAGAAAAGAATACTCGTATCTTTGCAAAGTATAGTGAAATCTCATAAAAGATTCTGAAGACTAGACATAGCCCATGGATTGGGGTGAACCAGTATAAATTTGCAGTGTTGACTCTCTATCAACTCTCAACTACTACTCTTACTGTTTCATACAAGCGTTTAGAAAATAAATTGCAATATTTCATAATATTGATTTTCGATAGTTTTGAGAAAAAGCAAGAGATTTTAAAAAGGGGATCACCGAAAAAGATTACACAATTCAAACCCCCTTCTTATGTATTTTGTGTATCGAACATTAAGTTTATAGTAACGTGTGATTTACTTCATTTGATAAAATTGTCTTTATAAAAGTTTTAGATCTTTATTTTATCTTTTTATTGCTATAAAGTTTGAAATTTTTGGAGTTCTAGATTAAAAATTATGGAGATTTGAAGATAGGGTGTGCGACTGGGAAAGTCGCGATTGTGCTTAAAACAATCACAACTCTGCTATCGTCCAGACGATCATGACCCTCTATTGTTCAAACGATTGTGACATTGAAGGTTGTAGGCTGACAAACATTCTTCAGTATTTTGGCTATATCTCCTTCGTCCGGCCTCCGAATGATATAAGACTTAAACCAGTGGACTCGTAACACATTGCTCTACCTCCCTGTCAAAAAAAAAACATAGCAAGCTGAAATCAATTGAGAGATATTGAGTGTAAACTGTGGGACAAGACTGAATAAGTGTGTTCAAAAATAGTCTAACATTTTTGTCCTTATCTGTCACACCCGAAAGCCTTTTTCCGAACTGAACAGTCTTGCTTCTTTCGACCATAACTTCTTCTCTAGACCTCCAAATGACTTGATTCTTGAACCATTAGGTTCCAAAAAAATTATTATATCTCTCCATAAAAAAAAATTTTAGCATTCTAAATTTATTTAAAAAAGATTTATTGAATCAAAATGAGGGAATCTGTTGAAATAGTATGAACTGGTATGATTTTACTGAACATGCTTGGATATTTCAATTATATCTTGATATGTAGATTTCTAAATGAGATAATTTTTAATTTGGAGTAAACTTGAGAGATAGGCTACAAATTATATGAAGATATCAAATTTTAATTCTATCTTTAAGAATTTCAATTTTCTGAATTGAATTCAAGTACAAAATACTGTTATAATTAAGAACAGTCCGAATCATTTGGAGAATATCTTTTGAAATACTAGACCAATTTTTATGATTTTAGTTTCATTAGAAACTTAAGACATAGGGAAACATGTTTCAAGAAGAAATTGTTGCCAAATGACTTCATTATCGGGGTCAAAAATAACATGTAATGTTAACCCAAAATGATGTTTTTGGAAAAATCTGAAGTGAACAATTGAGTGATGAAACTAGATTCAAATGGTTGTATTGAGACATAAACCTTAAGTATAAATGTTACTTAAGTGAGTTTTGATATTGGAATGACTTTATGACCTTAAATAATGGAAAAGTACCTGGGAATGTCGTTGAACATACATTGTACAAGGTCCATATACCTATTTGTGCTTAAATGAGTTCTTATAATTATACAAAGTTGTAACGTGTGTGCAATGGGTATATTTAATAATTATGATGTGTAGGATAAACATCCGCATTCAGATGTTTACAAAACTTGGAAGTAAATGCTAATATGGAGTGTATTGTGAGTCGACCTAGATTGTCTTACTTTAAGCATTTGTTTCATTTAAATTCTGTATTTGAATTATGTAATATAAGTTATGTACTAAATGATCCTACAATGTGAACATGATGAAATAAGTGCTTCTAAATGTAATCTCTGATGTCGGACTAAGGTCCGATGAGAATGTATATGAGAATGTGTAAATGAGATCATGTGACTTACTAAAAATATGTGATTGATACATTTCATTACATGAATGCATGAAAGATAAAGGCAGTTGTGACCGGAGTAGCCACCGAAAAAGGGCTTAAAGCTCAAAATGTGAAAAAGAGCCTAGAGCTCAGAAAGTGATTAAGAGCCAAAGGCTCACTATGTAAAATGAGCCTGATATCCCCAATGGATACGAGACAGTTATTAATGAGCCCAGTATCCACAATGGATATGAGACAGTTATAGACACCCGATTACAACATTAACAAATTGAAAGTGAGTCTCATAAGCATCATATATGCATTTGGTGTGTATGATTTGAATAATTTGACTGATTTTTGTATGTGAAGTATGTTTCAATGAATGCAATTTGTATGAATTGGCTGTGTTATGTGATTGAGTGAGCCATCGAGGATGGTCACTCACTAAGTTCGCAAAACTCACCTTGTTAGGCAAACGGGAATATACCTACTACATTCAAGTAAGACGCAAAGGTCGAGATCGGTTCACATCTGCATTCGTATTTTCTTTATTTTATATCAATTTGAGTCGTCCATAATTATTGTAACTTGTGTATTCGAATATTTCTATTTTGTGATAACTTTCCGAATTGGAATTGTTTGTAAATGATTTTGCAATGGAATGAAATTATGACTACAAGTATTTTGTATTTGTAATGGGCACAAATGGCTATTGAAATTCTAATGATTGTATTGCCACGATTGAAAAAGTTTATGAATAAAGTGGTCTTGATTTGATTATGGATTTTCACATATGTGTGTTTTTTTTAAATTGTAATGAGATCTTACTGACTGACTGTGCTAGCATACCACCCTCGCGTGATACGTACTCGAATATCACTCAGGATGTCGGGGACGTGTCTTGCAAGAGTGGAGTGCTACAATTTGGTATAAGAGCCCAGATTTAGTATCTTACATGTGCGTTTTCTGAAATATGTGTTAAAGGTACTTGCATTTTAGGCATGTCTTAGCATGCAGTGGCAACTGATCCCTAGTCTGAGTCGTATGTGTTTGAGTCACACGCATGAGCAGTTTCAACTGATATAAATAGTGAGAAAAATGATGATCTATCAAAATGTGAGAGGATAGAAGTTTATGGATATGTAGAAATGAGGAATAATATATATGGTTAGATATGACAGATATAGAGTCAACGTATTCGTATTGGTGGATGTATCTGGGAATATGGGATAAATGTATCCATGAATATATCCTTGAATGCAGGATAAATGTGAATATATTGTTGTGGATTGATAGAGGAAAATAGAGATAAGGTAGAAATGACAAGATTTAAAGTGAATAAACAAAGTTAGATGAAAACAAAATTTTCTATGACCTGGACAGGTTAAACTTGGACTTGAAATGAATGTCGGATAAATGTGATAAGAGTTATGATTTTGCCTAAGAATATGTCTATCAAATTGATATCAGAATTTCAAGATGTTTATGTATCTATGATTCTGAATTGATTGTGAACATATGTTTGTACAATGATATATGGTAATTGGAAGGAGAGATGATGATAACAATATATAAAAAAGTTGTCAAGGTTAAGTTGATTTGTTATTGTGAATACATATTTGATAATGGGATCACCATGAAAAGTGAGAATATTGAATGTATACATATTACATATGTGGAGATGGTATAGGAAGCAATCTATGACTTATTGAATAATTGCTAGTCATAGTTCCTATAGTTTAAAGTCAAAGATGAATTAAAGTAAGATGTGAAAGTACTTATAGTGATCAATTGGGAAAGAACTGAGATTGTTAATGACGTTATTATATATATTGAATTCGAGGAAATAAAAACAGGGCATGGTTGTGCTATAGTTCCCACGATTATGGCTGAGATTATTTGGTTCTGTCACGATAAAAAGAAAGGTCTACCCCGATTGTGGCAGGCGTGAAACTACAAATGTTGTCTAGAATCAATTGGAATCCAGGTATCATTAGTGGATGTTATTAATTGGTGAATTATCATGAATACAGCTCAAGATAAGATATAATGATTTTGATGATATATACCAAGGTATTAGAGTAAATGAAATTGCATAATGCCTCACTGAGCCTTATTATAAAGGATGTTATGATTATATAAGTTATGGAATAAATTGATCTTCTAGAGGTACCAAGAATGGCTGATAAGTAATCATGGAAAATAGTTAATTGATGAGGATGTAATGAGCAGTATCGAGGATAGTAGCAAGAAATCTTCTTTCAAAGAAGAATTTCACTGAAATAGGTTCAGTAAACCAGATGATTCAAATTAAGAATGATCAATGAAGCAACAAATCAAAAATGAATAAGTAATAAGCCAAAAGTGAATATTGGAGTAGCTGAGACTCAAGCATAAGAGGTAGAAAATGCTACTGACAGTGTATGCGTTTTGTTTAATGTAAAGTATCCAACTACGTGAGTGGATCTTTGGAATTTGAGATAACACTATTGCTAGTGTGAGGAGAGCTTAAGTCCACGTCATATTCTTGTAAATAGGCATGGGAGATACAATTATATCTGATGAATGTGTTACCAATACAGGAAGTTAAGTTTAAAATAAATTGAAATGTGTGGAGAAACTGGTATGAATGAGCAGACATTAGAATAAGTCAATGTGAAATCTGAGGTAATCTAAAGAATGGAGAAAATCATTCAAGAAAGATAAGTCAATTAGGAAATTGAAAATAACTAGAGATAATATTACCTCAATGAGGAACTAGTGACTTAATGAATTATGATAACTAATCAAGGGCATATGGAGTTTTGCCAACATTATTTTGAGTCATCAAATGCCCCCGACAGTATTATGGTATTGAAGATTAAAGAGATCCAAAGAAAGTAGAGGTGATAATGAAGTGAGAAACTCCAAGGAAATTATAAGAGATCTGAAGATCTTTAGAACTAGCTAAATATATTGGACACTATTAGAAGTTGTTGTGGGGGTTTTTAATGATCATAAATTTTGACAAAAATGTCTGAGGAAAAATGTGTAAATCATATGGACTATTGACTGTAAAGAGAATTTTGAGGGATAATAACACCAATGATAATAATATCATTGGAATTGGAGATTAGGTAGTATACAATGATGTTTCACAATAGAGATTAGGATGCGAGCTAATGCACAAAATAAAGTGAGTTTGTATACATAGGGACAATTAAGCCCCATGATTTGATTATTTGATATATAATGCAGAACTTACTACAATAATGATTGCTTGAGCTTGGAGACATTATATGTACAGTGAAAAATTTCGGATCTACATATAAATATATAGGCCATTTAATTTTGAGGTAATTATTGAGCTGAAAGAATTGAATGTGAGACTGAGACAATAGATAGAGTTACTTGAAGATTATGATGGATAAAGTAGTACTATCTTAGTAAAGCAAATGTGTTTCTGATACTTGAACAGAAAATTCAATAACGGAATAGCAAAAATTCAAATATAGAGGTTACCAAACCTAATGTAAAATAGGGCCTAAAAAATGGTTGAAGGCTAGAATTGATTCAAGATACTGTTGATGAGTAAAATGAATATGTAATAAGAATTTAATTGGCCAAAGAAAGATGAATGAATGTGATGGATCAACATCGAGGTTATGGATTATAGTGAGATGGATATAAGAGTTAAGTGCAGTAACACTAAAGAGACCTGAAATATCAAATGAAAGATGAAACATCTCTGAAAGTATGACCTTGCTAAGGTACGTAGATTGAGTATAAGGTGTACTTAGATTAGGAAAAAGATAAACTAAGCTCGCATTGTATTGGTCCATATAATGTTATTGATGAGTTGTATTATCAATAAAGATGCCCCGATTCATAATATGTGATATGTGAATATGCTAAGAGATAATGATATGATTTGACAAAGATGTATTGTCGACTTGCGAAGTAAAATTTTTTGAGTAACTTGAATCATAATGAGGAATTAGTTAAGAAAGTGAATGACTAAATAAGTGATTGAAAGACCTGTGAGTCTATTGACTATGGTCATTTGGAAGCAATTGTTTGACTGATGAGTTTAATGGAAAACGGAGGAATATATGAGGAGACAATATCCCTGCCTTCATGATCAATCAGAAAAGAATTTCGATGACAAAATTTATTAAAGAGGGGAGAAATGTAACATCTCATTCTCATACCAAGGGTTACAGCCCTAGATTTCGGTAATTAAGAAAAATAGCAATGAAAGATTAGAAAATGCATTTCATGCTCATGCATAAGGTTAACATACACGTACATGAATTTTTAATTTTTGCACATGGAAATCATTGTACATGCATCCATTGACATATTCCTGGTATAATTAATTATAAATGTGATTATGTTAGAATTGTGAATTAATTGAATCGAAAACTGATATGGAGAATATGTGTATTCATTTAGAAATCTTAGAGAATTTTAGGATAATTTTAGAATTTGTTAAATATTACTGGATTAGAAAAAATGCCAATTGGCAAGTAAATTGGTGAATGAAAATAAAAATAAGAATTAATGGTGATGAAGAAAATTGGGAGTCAACTTTAGAACCTTAGAGATAATGATTTTTGAAAATCTAGAGACAAATTGGAGAAAAATAGGGAGAAGATTAAATTAGTTAATTGAGAAAATAGTTAATGCTTTAGAAGCTAGGTAAGTGACAAGTGTCACTTACTTTAACTTACTTTATGATGGTGTTAGTCTTATACTATAAGATTAAGTTTGAAAGACCAAGCACAGTATCCTTGCCCTAGTTACCTTCTTTGTAGCTATCTTCTTCAAGTTTCTTTCTAATACACGAAGTTTTTCATTAAATGTCCACCAAAGTTAAACTTTGCTTTCCCTTATCTTCTACCACTCCCACTTTGTTTTCTATTTCTTTTAACTCAAGAAAACCTGACCCGAACCATCTATAAGATGAAGTACATGGTTGCATGAAAATTAGGGCTTCTTAATATACAAAGATTTTGTAGTTTTAACAGGTAAGTATTTTGTAGATCATTTAGAGTTATTGGTTTATGAAACTAAAAGGGTGATTTATTTGTCATTGCATGATCATGAAGAAAAAGGGTATTTTTCATGAATACCGAGGGTTTAAGATATGAAAATTTTTTATGTGTGATTTTCGTATATGATGATTTTTCTGTTATCAGATAGTGTAGAGTTGATTATTGTGTAGAAATATCAAGGAAAATATGTATAAGAAGAGTGCAAAAATTATACAAGTGGTAGAGACATATATGCTCTGTTTTTCTTTTCCACTGTGTATATATGTATACATACGTGAATTTTTTTGTTGATTAGAGACAGGAATCGAAGATAAGTGAAGGGTTAATATGAAAGATAAATTTGTGATATAGAGATGAGTTAAGATGAAATGGAAGAGTTGATGGAACTGAATGAGTGTAGTGCAAAATATGTATAACTAGGTGCAAAACCATTTTGAAGAAAACAGAAACGAAGGCTCTGTTTCTCTTCACTAAGAATGTATACGTGAATATGTGAGTGTTTTCGGAGATAACCAAAAGAATGAATTTAGAGTTCGGAAAATAGTTGTAAGATAATGGTCTGAGACGAGAAAGATTGTCTAAATGATAAATCATGAAAAAGATAATTTAGAGAAGTTGGTTTAGAATAAAAGAAAAAAAAGCCAAAAAGGGGTAAAAATGTGTCCAAAACTTCTGTGATTAAACTGTATTCACTTACTACACTCAGCTAATCAAAAATTATGGCCAAATTGTGAGACAATGGCTCAATTGTCTTCAATTGCCCAAATACTAAACATAAAGTCTAAAGGGTATATTTTTTATTGTAGTTTTGATAAAATTCTTAGATGGTATAATGAATCATTGCCTCCTGATCGTACAATGGTTGATAGTTTTTACAATATGAAAAAACTTATTAGGGGTCTTGGTTTGCCTATTGGAAAGATTTATTATTACAAATTGGGATGTATGTTGTATTGGGGAGATGATGTGGAATTACAAGAGTGCAAATTTTTGCGGTCAATCTAATTTCAAGCCTAGAAAATGTTCTATGAAATAGAAATTAGTACCCTAAAAGCAGATGTATTATTTCCCGCTAACTCCCAGACTTCAAAGAATATACGCTTCTGATGTTACTACATCTCACATGAGATGGCATAACGAACACCAACCGGAAGATGGAATAATGAGTCATCCATCATATGCACTGGCATGGAAACATTGTAATGACACCCATCATGTGTTGGGCCCCGTTTTCGAAGCCCAACTATCTGAAATCCTAGGACATGAGCGGTCTTCCTGGTAGGGTTAAGCCAAAATACCCTCATTAGACCTCATTGGGTCCTCATCAATCTTATTACATCTCTAGCCAAAAAGGTGAGCCCACAAAACGGGACCAAAAAATCACAATTAACTCTTCACACTTGTAGCTCTTAGTCTCTAGGTTAATTTGGAGCAAGAACCAACTAAAACGGAGTTCTATAGCTCAAGATATGCTTCATAAACCAAAGTATAATCATACCCCAACATACTCTTCCAACCTACCCCTCACTTACATCCAAAAAAATATTAATGAATTTAACACCAATGGCTATAAATTATATACGGAGATGTAAAAAAACATGTTAGGAATCTAAAGCTTCAAGAACCATCTCAATCGAAGGACGGACGAAGGAGTTGTGGCCAAACGACTCCCACATGTTCATATACTTTTTCCTATTGAACATACTTTGGCGCAAACACCATAGATCTCACTATAGTTGTCGTATTAACTTCGTTTTTGAACGGTTGGAAAGAAGACATCTAGGGCTACAACTCTCATAAAGACCAAAAATTGAAATTCTGTCATTTGGAGGGCCAAAAACACGGTCCGTGTAAATTCACAAGGGTTGGCCATGTAACCTTCGGGTGGAAAAGGGGCTATGAACTGGATTCACACGAACTGTGTGAATTTTACATAGTCTGTGTGATTTTTACACAGCCCGTGCTAATTAACATGGTCAAGCCGTCTAACCTTCTGGTGAAAATGGCACTTCCACACTCGAAAAACACAACCCGTGTGATTTCACACGGTCTGGCCGTGTAACCATCGGGTGACATTTCCTGCTTGACATCCCTCACTCAAACGGTCATAACTCTCAGCTCCGACATCAAAAAATCACAAACTTGGTATCATTGGAAAGATAAAAGGACAAGCTACAACTTATATGAAGAAAACTTGGCCAAATTCACCCTATATTAGTGCTAAATTTCCCTCAAAGTCAGAACACAAAATCCTACCCCCAATGAAAACTTAAAATTTGCAATGCAACAACATGAGTTGCCATAAACCACCATAACGCATATATATTTTATTTAATTCATATCAAATGAAGAGTTTTACAATGCTTTAATGGGCATTTTGAGCCACTTTACAACTGAATCTAAAATATGAATGTTTCAAGAAATACAAATTCTCAAAATGCGACTAAAGCATTGTTTACAAAAATCTAACTTCAAAAGATTAAAACATGCAAATTGGAGTGATGCCTTGACGATTGACTCGATCACTCGAA
>JAOTAZ010000220.1:20692550-20705544 GCA_025629785.1 Erythroxylum oxycarpum | reverse complement strand
TTTCATATGCATTTGCTTAAATATGCTTGATTGAGTGAAAGGCAAAATGCCTCATGCTTATGTGAAAAATGTGTTACGTTAATGTGAAATTGTGACATATGTGCATTATGAATTGTTGTGTTGCTTGCATTGAGTGAACCATTGATGATGGTTACCTCACTGAGTTCGCAAAACTCACCAAAATTGCAATGTTATCTTTTCAGGACCGAGAGTATACTCTTAGCTACAAAGGGACTTTTTCAGCCGTGTAGATTGTGTTTGGCAAGAGGAGTCATGGCTCAAAGGTCGGTCAGCTGGAAATTTTGGATGGCTTAGATAGATTTGTTACTTTTTCTCTTTCATGTAATAATTTTTGTACTAGGTTTTTTATTGATGTACAGATAGAAGAGATGAAAAACATGTAGACTTTTTATTTTGATGGAATGAAATGAGGAAAAGTTGATTTAAAAAAGATTGTGATTTTTATATTGATGTTTTATTATGATGTCATGTGAAGCGAATTTAGTGATCGATCGTAGCTCACCCTTATCGTAGGATATGTACCGGAATGACCTGCGAGCGTCCCAGTATATACCCTACGGCAAGGGGGCGCTACACAGTTTTTAAGTTCTTCAAGAATCTCCCAAAACCCTAGCTTTTCTCTTCTTTTCCTCTCTTCCACGATTTCTTCTTCAATTTATAACAAGACAACAACTTGTTCTTCTTTCACTTATACCCTAAATGAATGGGCAATGACCACTATGCCCTTCCATTATACCTAATAGCCTTTTAGCCTTAAGTGACTTGCCCATTTTGCCCTTGATTCATTCTTATTACCTTATCACTTTAATTAAATCAGTCAATGCTTTAAATCCTCCTAACTTTGACATACTAATTGCTCCAAAATAAATAATCTATCAAAACTTCAAAATTAATTTAAATCATGCTTATTCATCAAGAAAAAAATTTGGGGGCCAACAATTCTCCACCTCTTAAAAGAATTTCATCCTCGAAATTCTTACCTGAGTCATTGAAGAGATGCAGATACTTCTCTTTCATAGCTTCCAACGGTCCCATATGGCCTCTTCCACCGAATGGTTTCTCCATAGGACTTTGACTAGCTGAACTGTCTTGATCCTGAGGACCTTCTCCTTGGTGTCTAAAATCTCTACTGGAATCTGCTCATAACTTTGATCATCTCTCAACTGAACCTCAGTGGTATGAATGTTGTGGGAGGGATCCGATCTATACCTCCTCAACATAGACACATGAAAAACGTCATGTATTTGAGACAATTCTAGGGGCGATGCCAACCTATAAGCTAGTGGTCCAATCTTCTCAACAATCTCATAGGGACCCATATATCTCAGGCTCAACTTGCCCTTCTTGCTAGACCTTATTACTCCTTTCCAAGGCGATGTCTTAAAGAAAACTTTCTCACCGACTTCATCTCCTTTCTGTATGTATTAGTGTAGCTCTTCATTCTATCCTGAGCTGCCTTAAGCTGTCGTTTAACCAAATTGACCTTGTCAACTGTCATCTGGAGTAACTCCGGTCCGATCAGTTTCCTTTCTCCTTCCTCATTCCAACATATCAGAGTTCTACATCTCCTTCCATATAGTGTTTCATAAGGAGCCATCTGAATGCTTGAATGGTACGAATTATTGTAAGCAAATTTGACCAATGGCAAATGCTCATCCCAAGCTCCTTTGAAATCCATCACACATGCCCTAAGTATTCCTTCAAGGGTCCGTATGGTCCTCTCAAACTAACCATCTGATTGGGGATGAAAAGCAGTGCTAAAGTGTAACTTGGTCCCCAATGCTTCTTGTAAGCTTCCTCAAAATCTCGAAGTAAATCGAGGATCCTTGTCAGAAACTATAGAATTTGGGATCCCATGTAATCTCACTATCTCATCAATATACTTCTTTGCTAGTACATGCAAAGAATCAATCTGTTTAATTGCAAGAAAGTGAGCTGACTTTGTTAAACGATTAATAATATCCCATATGGCATTATGCTTTCCACTAGTCTTGGGCAAACCCATTAGAAAATCCATATGGTTACCCTTTGCCACTTCCACTTTGGAATGGACAATGGCCTTAAATTTCCTGAAGGTGCCTGGTGTTCAGCCTTGACTTGCTGACACACGAGACACTTACTTGCATATTCTGCTACATCCCTCTTCATGCCTTTCCATCAGAAATGCTCTCTCAAATCTCTGTACGTCCTGGTGCTACTTGGGTACATAGTATAAGGCGCATTGTGTGCCTTGTCCAGTATCTCATCCTTCACCTCCTTGACATTCGGGATACGAAGTCTATTTCCAACTGTCATGAGTTCATCATCCCTCACTACCACTTTAGACTTTTTTCCATTCTTAATTTCTTCTCGGAGCTAGCTCAAATATGTATCATGTACTTGTAACTTCCTAACTTTCTCCCTGAGTATCGGTCTTACTATGAAGTTAGCTAGAATGCAATTTGGTTCCTTTGGTTTCAAGCTTATCTTAAGTTTAGCCATCTCTTCCAATAAAGGCAGATAAAATGTTTGAACATGGGCTATTGAAGATTTCCTACTTAAGGCATCTGCCACTACATTTGTCTTCCCTATATGGTACTTAATCAATAAATCATAATCCTTGAGCAACTCAATCCACCTTCTCTGTCTCAAATTCAGCTCTTTCTGACTCAGTAAGTACTTGAGACTTTTATGGTCAGTAAAGATCCTCATCTGAATCCTATACAGATAATGTCTCCAAATCTTTAAGGCAAAAATCATTGCTGCCAATTCCATATCATGAGTCAGATAATTCAACTCATATGACTTCAATTGTTGAGAGGTATAAGCTATCACTTTGTCTCCCTACATCAGAACACAACCTAAACCCTTTCTTGAAGTGTCACTATAAACTGTATAACCCTCATCTCTTGTGGGAAAAGTCAGAATCAATGCACTTGTCAATCTGTTCTTGAGCTTCTTAAAACTCTTCTGACATTCATCACTTGAGATAAACTTCTTATTCTTCCTCAATAATCGGGTCAGTGGAGCAGCTACCATGGAGAATCCTTCCATAAACCTCCTATAATAACCTGCCAGACCCAGAAAACTCCTCACTTCTGTCACTGTCTTAGGTGTATGCCACTTCACCACTATTTCAACCCTTCCTCGGATCAACATGTACCCCATCTTCAAAAATCACTTGTCTAAGGAATATCATCTCATGAAGCCAGAATTCACATTTTTTGAACTTAGCATAAAGCTCCTTCTCCCTTAATGTACAACACAATCCTGAGATGCTCCTCATGTTCCCCTTCACTCTTGGAATACACCAGAATGTCATCAATAAACACTATGAAAAATTGATCCAAATACTCATTGAAGACCATTCATAAGATCCATGAAAGCAGTTGGGGCATTAGTCAAACCAAATGGCATGACTAGGATCTCGTAATGCCCATAACGTGTCCTGAATGTAAGGCCCCAAAATATATTCTATTTGAAATAATACATGTTTATGAAAGTACATGTGTGATGGGAGTTAGAATTTTGCTATGATTAGAATGTGAAAGACTTATGACTTGAATTTTTGATCAAGTAAATTATAGTGCGTAAATTGGAATTAATTAATACCTTTAGAGGATTAAGGTAATTAGATGTATATTTGGACTAGGAAAAGTATCAAGTGCCAAGTGAAGTTGGTACATGAAAATTAGTATGACTACACTTATACTTTAAATGACATTTGGCACCACTGGATGATTGACATGTGGATGGGTTTTATAGGTGACTAGTGGCAGCATTTTAATTAGGCAAATGGCATTACTTGCATTAAGACTTATGGCTTGATGCATCACATGCATTAAGACATGTGGCTTGATGCATTACATTCATTAAGACATGTGGCTTGATAAATTAAGGACACCTAGCAAAGCAATAGCTGAAGCACTCCAGCTAATTTCAGCAGCCTACTCCCTCACTTTGGCTTCTTTCAAACGAAATTTCAATCTCCTACTCCCCCTCTTAACTTTTGAACCTTTGCTCAAGCTTGGATCATCATCTTTGTAAGTTATTTCATTAATAAATAAGTCTTATGATTCTATGATTGAGCTGGAAACTGGTTCGGATGAGTAGTTCTACTGAAAAGGTTTCGGTATTTTAGCCATATCGTTTTCTTTAGGCATCCAAATTGGATGAATTTAACTTTTTATTAAATTAGAAACTTATATCTACAGCTTTTATGAAGGCGTCTAATTTGATTTCTGTCACTAATTGTGTCAAAAGTTGGCTTGAAGTTGAGTATCTGGAATCTGTCATTGTTTGTGAACAGTCTGTAGTCATTTGGCGATAGATTTCAAACTGCTGAACCAAATTGCATAACATTGGTGTCAATAGAAACTTAAGACATAAAGGAACAATTGTGTAAAAGAATGTTTGGCCTAAATCTTTCATTTTCATTGTCAAAATGACCGTGTAACATTGACCTGAAAGTCTATTTTATGGAAAAGCTAGAAGAAATGAAGTGTTTTCAATGAACTTACTTTGGTATTTTGCACTGTGGATCTTCAAATGAGTTAGTTCTTAATTCATATTAAACAAGAGACATATTTCTACAACTTTCTTGAAGAAGTTCAATTTTAATTTTGTCTCTAAGATTTTCAAAATTTGGCATGAAATTGAGTCTTTGGTTAGGTTGTAGCACTACCAGGGACAGAAATCATTTCCTGTGAATTTTGAATGAACTTTATTGATTGAGGCCAAATTAGACTGAGGGATCTTCAACAAAGTTGAAGCTTGTTATCTTAGCTTTAAATTGGTATAAAGTTTGTAACTTTTGGATATTGGAATTGAGAGTTATGAGGCGTACAACTTGGAGGCATGATTATGCATTAGTCAAAATGTCAAATGTACACATTATGTTGTATTTTGAGCATAACTCATTGAATACTAAACCAAATTGGATGAACTTGGTATCATCAGAAACATAAGACAAAGAGTGAAAACATTTTAGAAGGAAGTATTACCTAATTACCTCAGCTTCCTGATGAGAATAATTAAGCAAAGTGGACCTAAGATGGATTGTGAAATAAATCTGGATCGAGGGATTAAGTATGATTTCACATGATCGATAATATGATAAGATTAAGGATAAGAAACATGCATCATACATGTTCAATATACATGGATGTGCATAATTGAATTCATAATTTTGTACAATAGTAATATATGTTTGTATTGAATATTTTAGAGGAAGCCTTAGAGCGACCTATTCTAGATATTGCCGGGACTTTGAGGCAATAAACAAACAGGGAGCCTTTGTAAGTACTTTAGATGCTAACTTTTGTGAGTAACCTAAGATGGTCTTACCTTGATTTGTTTTGTTTATTACGAAATTGAATTTGATATTGATGAATGTGTATTGATTTGTGTACTGACTCCAGATATGAAGGTCCGAGGTATTGATTGATGAATGTGATATTGAAGTGCTACTTACCTTACTTTGTTATGCTTATTGAATTTGATTTATGTTGATTGTGTTTTGAGTTCCAGACAATGATTGTCTGAGGTGTTCGAAGCATGTTTATATCATTCAAAGTGTTACTTGCATGTGAATATGATTAACTACTTGCTTTGCACATGAAATGTTTGAAATCACCCTGTTTTATTTTAAAACTATTAAGTCCTAATTGTGGGTAAATAGGCATGCCTAGAAGGGTCTGCAGCTACTTCTATGACACTTTAGTGTTTGACACTTAAGTGTCTTCTGTTATTGAGACATAAGTCTTTTCTATGGTATGATACCAATTATGGTATCTTCTGTTTAAGTCCCGTTATCCACTTCTGTTAACTATCCACTTCTGATACTCAGTTCTGTTAACTATATAACTATTCTGAAATTTAAATATCTGCTTGTGATATAACTTGATTCAGTATGATTAATTGTCAAATTATGCATAGTTTAGTTATTACTCACTAAACTATATGCTTAGTACGGTGGATTTGCCCCTTGTAGCTTCTGAGCGACATTTATAAAGATTGGGACAAGACAACCGTAATGGACAATGGAGTCTAAGTGTTGTTTTGAAAATAATGTAATTTTTTTGGTTGACTTTTGGGCTTGTATCTGATATGTATATGTGGATTTGTTTGTAAGTTTGTAACAACGATACTTTAGTTTGGTTTGGATTTTTCAGTGAGTTTGTGCTATGTACTATGTAATTTAATGTATGTTTACTTGAATTGTTTATTGGAATTTTTCGTATGCTTTGATTTGCTGTAATGTTTTGTGTAGCATTCATATATCCTTTCAGGGGGTATGTGAGTGTTACAGATGACCTCCACCCGAGTAGCTTCTTCTCTATAATAGATGATAATTCTCCTATAGTGGTGATGAGAGTGATTAGTGAGCATTTTCCAATGACAACCTAAAAAATTTAACTTCCAAATGTTTTCAAGCTTTACTTTTTATTTTAAGTAACCCTACAATAAGAGGCTTTTCAGCTTGCTTAATTGGGCAATTTAATCTTTGTACATTTCAAACAATTATAGATATATTAATGTTTACTTTTGGAGCTTTTTACCCCTACTCTTTTGGGATCATCTTCTTGCCATTGTAGTGAATTGCTCTGTGCTGTTTTTGTAGCTAATTACCCTACCATTCGGATTGGTGAAGTTTGGAAGAGTGGTGGTATCACCTGCTGGGGTTGCAATACTACTCAGAATTATGGAATGCAAATTTTGTTCAACTACATGAGTGACTGAATCTTCCACTAGAGATGTCATCTTGTTTGATCCCTCCAAGACAACTGTCCCATGCAAATTATCCCGAGAATCAGCCATTATAGGATCAATCATAGTATCAACTCCTTCATGTATTACTACAGTGTGATTGTTATTTGCAGAAGGTGTGTCTAAGACAATTGTCCCATGCAGATTAACCTGAGGATCGATCTTGGTATTAGCTCATTCGTGTATTAGTGTAATATGATCATTGTTCACCCATGGAGAGTTAGGCTTCATGATAGTTGTAGGTTGCACGATGTTTTAATAGACATTTTAGTATGTAATTAGTGGTTAATCAATTGATTCGTGTATATTTAGGTTTAGAATTGTGTTAATTAGTTAGATATTTGTGTTTTGAGTGTTATATGGGTTATAGTATGTTATTTAACTTTAATTTTGTGTATTTGAGGTTCTTTAATATGTTTGTTAGTGTTTGAGATTAAATATCAAAGAACAAAGAAGATTTGGAGGAAGCTCAGCGGAAGATCCAGGCGGGCCATGATTTTTATTGAAGCAAAATGAATAGGCTAGGATCGTGTGAGGACCTGATAGTCTATTAGAGGGCTTAAGATCTAATTGGATGTATGAGCTTTTTGTTAATTGAGAGATTACAAATTTCATAATTCAATTAGGAGTTATAATTTAGGGTTTAATGATTATAACTTGAGAGAGAGCAATCCACCCATTGAAAGTCTAAGACCAATATCGTATTGACTCAAAAGAAATCATGTTAGCATCCACCTTCTTATATTCGACTAATCTTCCTTATGTGATTTTTGATTGTTCATTAGTGGGGCTTAGTTTTGATTTCTTTGCATGAATTTTAAAATTTAATTTCCAATCAATCCATATTCACGAATTTATTTTCTGTTTAGTTTTTGTTTTCGTTTTAATAATCCTTTTAGGCCTTATATAACTTAGAATTAGATTAGTTCACCAACTCCTTGAGGGATCAACACCTCACAACTCCTGCATTTATGATATATGAGGGGTTTATAAGATAAAAACTTGCTTAACAAGTTTTTGACGTCGTTGCTAGAGAGTTAGTAGGATTAGTTTAATTCTTTTAGCCTAAGGAATTATTTCCCTTTCTTGAGATTGTGGCACCCAATCAATTGAAATTAAAAAAAAAGAGAAGGAAGTTTAGGCTCAAAGTTGATGACACGTCAATTTGGACATCAGAAGGCAACTGTTAGGAATCTAAAAAGTTAAATGCCAAAAAAGATAAAAAGTACGATGATGGAGGAAATACATTAAGGAGAGCAAAGCACCCTAGCGGATTTCAATGAAACACAATTTGGTCAAGGAATTCATCACCCTTATTTGAACATGTACTATTCGGGGTGGCAAAATCACCTAGATTTATGTTAGTTTAACAATGTAAGGATTCACATGAGACATCAAAACCTATTCGGATTTTAGCAAGATGAGTCCAGTTCATGAGATTCTAAATTGTACAAGATCATGGATAAGCTCATGAACATGGAAGAAGCCCAGAAGAGACTGGAAGTGAAGTTTGAGCAAGTAATGAAAGACCATGCCTCTTCTATTCACAACCTAAAGCTTTAAATGAAACAAATTTTTCGTGAATTTTGTAAGAGAAGTGTGGAAAAATTTTTGAGCAATATGGAAGTACATCTAAAAGAGCAGTGTAAGGTTATCACACTTAGAAGCGAGAAAGAGCTAGAAGCAACAGCTAGAAAACAAGCTAAATCCCACCTTTTAGAAGACTAAGAGAAGCAGAGGAAGGGTGTCTCATTCAGGAAAATTGATATGGTTGAATCTTTAAAGGAGCAAGAAGAAAAAAAACAAATGACAACGGACATAAAGCTTGAAGTAGATGTGAAGGTCTCTGTTCATGAAGTGAAAGAAGAAGAAGAGACAAGGGTGACTGAAGAAGAACAAGAACATATCATCCTCTTACAGGAAAAACTATTAGATTCATTAGAAGATTTAGGGAGTTTCGTTATTCCTTATATTATTGATAGTTTGTTAGTAAAAAGGACATTGTTGAACTTAATTAGTTATCTTAATTTTATCAATATCGTCTTTCTGATTATCTTCCAATATGTAGCTTATTTACAAGCTCCAAAGCTGAAATTGGGCAACACAATTGGAAGCACGCTACTCATAATTAATCTCGGTTGAGTTTAAAAAATTGTAAGATCAAATTAATCTTAGTAGTTAGATTTAAATTATTGTGTTGCTAGATTCGTTTTAAATTCGATAAACAAGTCTTAAGGATTTGGAATGGGATAGATTACTAATTCTCTTATTCTCTTTGAATCAATGATAAGATAGGAAAACAATCTTGGTGTCAATCAAATTTGGTTTAAACACTATCACCATTGCCACCTTAATCTCTATGACGGGTCTTTATGCTCTAACCCATATCTTTTTATTTATGCCTTTATTTTGTTCTTATGTTTTTGTATTAGTTTATTTTGATTCCCACCTTGTATGTTATTTTTCCTTCTCATATTGGGGACAATGTATTGTCCAAATGTAGGGAGGGTTGCGTTGTATGCATTATATGTTTTATTTTGAGTGTGAATTTTGCATATTTTATGTTAGATTTGTTAGGTTTGCATTATATGACTCGTGTGAATGTGTCAATGGCTAGGACTTAACGAAATCAGTTTAGCTTTGAACATAGTCTTTTAGGTTGCTAAGATTTATTAGCTTGTAAAATTAGTGTTATAGGTTGCTTCAGTTAAATATGCATGTTAATTAAGATATAATATTATTTTGTTCACTCTAGGAATCTACCATATTCATTTATAATTTTAGACCAATCGAATAAGTAGCATTGTTAGTACCTTTTCATTAGAACAATTAGCTAAAGAAACGAGGTATGCAATAAAAAATAAAATACATATTTTTATTTAATAATTAACTATTCCGCTGGCCCTTTTTGAAACAAATCGGGTTATGAATAAAGCTAGTAGCCAGTTGAGAATGTGATTTAGCTAAGTAACTGGGGGATATTTATCAAAAATATTTGCTTTCGCGTTTAAAGGCTATAATGACATTCCAAGCAAACCTCTTAATAAAAACATGGCCTAGTTGAGTAACCGGGAGATATTCATCATAAATGTTTGCCTTCACGTCAAAAGGCCAAGTTGATGTTAATTAAAATCAACAAAAATTATGTGTTATTTAATAAATCCTACCGATCTTTGTGAATAACATGACTTCTTATGAAAAGTTACTTAAGGATAGTTACAATTTTGGTTGATTAGCAAATTATCAATGTATGTATGTAAGTGATAGGAGTGGATGAATTTGACATTAAGTTTTGATTAGTATGTATATTTAGTTCGAAGTGCTTAGACACAACTTTCATAGATTAATAAGTTAAACAACTTGAAGGATTATATTTGTAGTTAAATTTATTTTGTAAAGTTTAACTCCATTGTACCATTATTGCACATGTGTGTGTTGTGGTTTAGTCTGTTTTGTTTTTGTTTAAGGACAAGCAAAAGTTCAAGTGTGGGGATGTGATAGTTGTAGGTTGCATGATGTTTTTAATAGACATTTTAGTATGTATTTAGTGGTTAATTAATTGATTCATGTATGTTTCGGTTTAGAATTGTGTTAATTGGTTAGATATTTGTGTTTTTAGTGTTCTATGGGTTAGAGAATTTTATTGAGCTTTAATTTTGTGTGTTTGAGCCTTTGAGATGTCTTGATGTGTTTATTAGTATTTGAGATTAGATATTGAAGAACATAGAAGATTTGGAGGAAGCCTAGAGGAAGATCTAGGCCCATGGGCCATGATTGTGCTAGAAGCAAAATGGACAGGTCACGATTATGTCAGAAGCAAATCCAAATTGTACTGTACTATAGGCCACGATTATAGCTTGCACGACAGCAGGTGTGGATTGGCTTCTAAAACTCAACTTTGCAGGGTTATTTCAAATTTTTTGGAGTCAGTTTTTTGCCCTAAATAGAAAATACTACAAAGGATAGAGAGAACCTTAATTTTTCGTGCCTTCATTTTGCTATATTGGGAAAGATCCAAGGAAGAGGAAGAAAAGAGAGAAGGAGGAGAAAGGGAGAGGGAAGAAGAAGGGCTGCTCTTGCTGTTGTCTCTCCGATCCTTCCCAACCCTTCCAAGTGACATTTCATTTCATCTTTGTTATTCTTTCTTTTAAATGTATGACATGGATTTGATAGTGATGGATTTGGGTTTGATGATGATGTTTTAAAATCCTTTATGGATTTGTTCTTGAATAAATGTTAATGTGATATCTTTTGATGTTAATACAATAGATATTGTGATTATTTATTGTATTTCCATGCTTCGGTAACAAATTGAGACAGTGAACTTATAGCAAAATGATTAGATTGGGTAATGAGAGTTAAACAACCTAATAAATCACGCAAATATTCAAATCGGTAATTTATACAAAGAGAGATCTTGTGTCAGGACTTGATAGTCTATTAGAGGACTTAAGATCTTATTGGATATGTGGGCTTTTTGTTAATTGAGAGATTGCAAATTCCATAATTCAATTAGAGGTTATGATTTAGGGATTAATAATTATAACTCGAGAGAGAGTAATCCACCATTCGAAAGTTGAGGACCGATACCTTATTGACTAAAAAAGAATTATGTTAGCATTTGATGACAGGATAAATCCCCCTTCTCATATTTGACTAATCTTCTTTGTGTGATTTTTAATTGTTCATTGGTGGTGCTTAGGTATGATTTCTTTACGTTAATTTTACAATTTAATTTCCAATCAATCTATATTCACGAAATTACTTTTTGTTTAGTTTTTATTTTCTTTTTAATAATCCTTTTAGGCATTAGATAACTTAGAATTAGATTAGTTCACTTACTCCTCAAGGGATCGACACCTCATATACTACATTTACGACTCGTGCACTTGTGGTTTATTGGGGGTTTTATAAGATAAAAACTTGGTCAACACTTCAGCAAGGATTGGCCCTCATTTGGTTAGAGGGGACTCAGAACAAAAGTGTCTATTGGAACTTTAGCTACTATTAGAAGGTCACCGCTAAATTATAGACTGGGCATGTTGAATTTCTTTTGCATGCAAGTTGGAGCTCATAAGCTCTTGACACGTACCAAAATGGAAGAGTCTTCTAGTGGCTTCCCAAACTTTACCTTGGGATGTGGCTAGAGGAGTCCATTGATAAGAGATCGTAACAAAGTCTTCCCAAAACTAATTCCCTTCCCCCAGCTTCATAATAGGGACTTCAGTTGGAAGCTCCTTAGACATTTCAACATTAATGGAAATATGATCATAATCAATTCTCCTCTTCTTGGCAGTGTTCTTACCCATACATAAGGGCTTCCTAATTAAACTAGCTAAGACACTAAGGCCTTGTGTAGTCCAATATTCAAGTGGTACGCTGTGAAAGTCAATCCAAAGGGGAAAGCATCTAGCATTTTTGCTGGGTATGAGCATTCGGTTAGAAGGGCAAGGGGGTGGGAGGGTGTCGGAGGTGGAAGAGTTTAGTGGAGGGGCCGAGAGAGAATGGGATGGCAAAGGTAGAAAATCACCTTTGTCAATATCAAAGGACAAGAGCTGAAAGAGGTAAAGAGTAGCTTTAGCAGTTGGTCAGGTATAAAAAGTTGGTTAAAAAAAATTAATGAAGGATAGCAGGAGATGCAATAAGAGGATGAAATACCAAGGGACCCCTGGCGTAAACCAGAAGCTAGAGGCAGTGATTTGAAAGAAGAGAAGTGAGGAAGATGGAAGGAGGAACAGAGTCCCAAGTCTTGAACTTATGTCCACTAGCTTTGCATGGAATGCCAAATCTTATATAAATCTACAATAATGTCTATAGTAGTATGCAGTCTCTCCATGCTCTCTTGCCAGTCATTCATAACATACAGTGTCCTAGGTAAAGTATATTATAAAAGCAACTAAAAATAATCATTATGGTATTAATAAAAAACCAAAAAAAAAGAAAATGAACAAAAGCTTGGTTTTTAATAATGATACCTAAATGTTTTACGCTTTTCCTTATCCTTGCTTGTGTGTTATGTCCTCGATACATTTGTTTCTTTGACACTTTAACAATAGAGATCACAGAACTAGATAAAGCACAAACGAAATTTTATTTTTAACAAAACTTTGGAAAAACAAAAAATAAAAATAAAAAATTCTCATCACTTCGATAATAGAAAAAATTGCTTATTAAATTAAATATTTAAAAGTTTCTAAAAAATATGGCTTGTGTTTGAATATCCAGG
>JAOTAZ010000220.1:20680423-20692450 GCA_025629785.1 Erythroxylum oxycarpum | reverse complement strand
AATCTTATAACATTAACACTTAAAATGAAATCAACCCATGTCATAAAATCTTACCAATATTGACATAAATAATTAGCTCCAAAAATTAATCCATCAAACCTGATAAGTCATGTAAATCATGCTTAATTCATCAAGAAAATTTTGGGGTCCAACATAAGTTATCTACAAGAAGTGTGGGAAATCTTTCAAGAAACATGGAAGTATATCTAAAAGAGCGGCTTAAGGCTATCACACTTTGGAGTGGGAAAAAGCTAGAAGAACCACTAGAAAACTAAGCAGAAA
Source organism: Erythroxylum oxycarpum (assembly GCA_025629785.1). Classification (NCBI taxonomy): domain Eukaryota; kingdom Viridiplantae; phylum Streptophyta; class Magnoliopsida; order Malpighiales; family Erythroxylaceae; genus Erythroxylum; species Erythroxylum oxycarpum. Next base: position 20,692,168 of record JAOTAZ010000220.1, on the reverse strand, counting down.
CCCACCTTGTAGAGGACCAAGAAAAGTTTAAAAAGGATGAGGACCCTCCTTATGCTCCTCCTCCCCCTTACCCATTAAGTATACCATTCGTGTATATTGATGTAGTTGCATCTTTAAAGGAGTAGCGATAAGACGAATAGATGACAACAGTGGTAGAGGTTCAAAAAGATATAAATGTCTCTATTTCCGAAGCAGAAGAAGCAAAGAAGACGAAGGTGATTGAGGAAGAAAGCGAACAGTTCACCTTCTTACCAAACAAACTATTAGATTTGATGGTAAATTTAGGGAGTTTTGTTGTTCCCTATTTTATTGAAAATTTGTTGCTGAAATGGACATTATTAAGCTTGTTAGGTTTCCTTACTTTGATAGATTATGTCCTTTTCATTATCTTCCAACATGTAGAGTATTTACAAGCTACGAAGCTGAAATTGAGAAACACTAGTGGAAGCAAGCTACTCATAATTGATCCCAAATGAGTTTCTAAGGATGCAAGGTCAAGCTAATGACTATAAATTAGCATGTTTAGGAGTTAGATTTAAATCGTTGTATAGTTAGATTTGTTTTCAATTATATAATGAGGTGGATCATTAATTCTCTTACTCTCTTGATTCACTTATAAGATAGGAAAATACTCTCGGTGTCAAGCAGGTTTGGTTTCAACACTATCGCCATTACTACCTCGATCACCATGACGGTTTCTATACTCTAACCCTTGTCTCTTATTTTACTATTTTTTTTAATTGTCTCATGTTTCTCTTGTTTTGTAATTTGTATTCCCACCTATTGTGTTGTGTTTATTCTTCTCACATTGAGGACAATGTGTTGTCCAAGCATGGGGATGTAAGGATGTGTGCATGTATGCTTTTACTTTGAATGTGAATTTTCATATCATATGTTAGTTTGTTTTAGGTTGTATGATGTGATTCATGTGAATGTGTCAATGGCTAGGACTTAACAAAATTGATTTAAGTTTGAATACAGTCTTTTAGGTTGCGAATAGTTATTAGCTTGCGAAATTAGTGGCCTAGGTTACTTTGGTTAAATATGCGGGTTAATTAGGATACGATGTTAGTTTATTCACCCTAGGAAGTTATCACATTCATTTATAATTTTAGGTTAATCAAATAAGTAGCATTGCTTGTATATTATCATGGTAACGATTAGCTAAATAGGTAGGCAACAAAAAAATGAAGAAAATCTTAAATAAATAACTATTCTGCTGGCCTTCGGGTTATGAATAATGCTAGTAGCCAATTGACAATGTGATGTAGCTGAGTAACCAGATCGACAAGCATAAAAAATGTATGTCATCGCGTCAAAAGGCAATAATGACATTTTAACCAAGTCGCTTAATAAAAACATGACCCAGTTAAGTAACTAGATCGACATTAATCATAAATGTTTGCCTTCGCGTAAAAAGGCTAGGTTTATGTCAATCAAAATTAACAAAAACATATTTTTGTCTAATAAAATCTGCAGATCTTTGTGAACAACTATAATTTTTATGAAAACATACTTAGGGATAGCTATGTTTTTGGTTGACTAAATGATTATCAAAGTGTGTGTGCAAGTGAAAGGGGTGAATAACTTTTAACATTAAGGTCTTGGATAATATGTATATTTAGTCCAAGGTACCTAGATGTGAATTTAGCAAGTTAATACGTTAGAACAACTTGAGGGATAGTGTTCGAAGTTAAATTAGTTCGTGAAGTTGAATGCCATTGCCTCATTATTGCATCTGCGTATTTTGTGTTTTGTGTTTTAATGTGTTGTTGTTTTCCTTATTTTGTTTTTTCTTGAGGACAAGCAAACGTTTAAGTGTGGGGATGTTGATAGTCATAGAATGCATCATGTTTTGTGGGTAGTTTAGGATGTGTTTAGTGGTTACATTTAATTAATTAGTGCATGGTTAGATTATAATTGTGTTAGTTAGTTAAGTATTTATGTTTTGTGGGTTAGAGCACATGTTTGAGCTTCAATTTTATGTTTTTAAGGTGTCATGATGTGTTTGCTAGCGTTTTGGGCAAAATATAGAAGAACGAAAGAGATTCGGAGAAGACACAGAGCTAAACCCAGACCCACGGTCATGGCTAATAAGCTGTGATCATGAAAAAAGTAGTTGCAAAGAGCCACTATCATGACAGAAGGGGAAACAAGGTGCCATGATCGTGGTCTGTATGACAAACAGCGCACCCCAATCTTCCAAATTTCATTTTTGGGGACATTTCGGTCCTTTGGAGTACAGGAAAAGCCCTAGAGTTTCCCTAATCAGAAAAGACTATAAGAAGAAAAAAGAAGAGATAGAAAAGAGGCCTCCACTTCTGCCATTTTGGGAAAGCTTCAAGGGAGAAAAGAATAAGATAGAGAAGAGGAGAGAGGAGGCAGGTCTTCTGATGTTACTGCCTCTTGAGTTATCTGGTCTAAGTTCTTTCCCCTTTCCATCTTTATTTTTGTTCAATTAATGTATGAGATGATGACGAATTGTATGATGATGGATCTTGGATTGTTGATGATGTTCTAACTTTTACTTTGGAATTTTACCTTGATTCAATGTTAATATAGTTGTTTTTGTGTTATTTTGATTAGGTATTGTAATTAATTGCATAAATTGCATATTTTGGTAATAAATCGAGAAGGTGAACTCAATAAAAATGATTGGGTTGGAATAATGAGAGTTAAGTAATCCAATAGACCACGTGATTAATCATGTCGATTATTGTATGGAGAGAGATCCTGTGTGAGACTTGGTAGTTTATTAGAGGGCTTAAGAACTAATTAGAGTTATGGGTCTTTTGTTAATTAAAAGATTGCAAATTCCATAATTCAATTAGGTTTATGATTCAAGGTTCAATGATTATAACTCGAGAGAAAGTAATCCACCCTACGATAGTCTAGCATTGACACCATAATAATGCATATATGACTAGATTAGCATTGATGATAGGGAAAATCCCTCTCTCATAATTTGTTAACCCTTCTTGGTTAATTTCCATTGTGATGTTTGTGTTGCTCGATTTCAATTTCTTTTTATTTTAAACTTACGAATTAATTTCTTGATAATCACTTTCTCCTATTTACTTTTCTGTGTAATTTTATTTTCATTTTATTAATTTCCTCAACCTTAGATAACTTAGGATTAGATTAGTTCACCTTCCTTGTGGGATCGACCCTTTACATACTACAAATTGCGACCCATGCACTTGCAGTATTGGAGGGCTATAAATTGTTAAGCTTGCGTAACATCCAACAAAAATACTATCTTAAACAAGTCCATCATCACTTACTCCTGGCTCTTAGTAGATTACCTAGGGAAGATACCATCACCTTTATTAAGAAATTCTATTATGTAATCCAAACACTTTCGATGAGTGGCCTTGCATAAGATGACCTTCAGATGCGATGCTTTTTATACTACATAAGAGTCGAGTAAAGATGCAGTTGCTTTCGATCGAGATGGGCTGTTTGAAGGATTAGGACCAAGTGAATTTTCATACTGAGATTCTTTCCTCCATATATGACCATTAAACTAAGAATGGAAATTTAGAGTTTTGCATGAAAAGAGGGAGAAACATTCTATAAAATTTGGGAGAGATATAGAGCTTTGCTCAGCCAATGTCCATACTGTCAATATTCACTATAATTGGGTATGCAATTCTTTTATAAATGCCTCACTATACCTTGCATTATACAACTATATAAGAGACCGTATATATAAAAACTGTTGAGGAGATCAAGGTGATCATTGAAGCCTTGGCTAAAAATATGTCAACCAAAGTTGTAAGGGAAAAAAACTTCCTTTTATAAGGTTTAAGTATCTTCAAACTTGAAATCACAAGTAGTTGATCTTTCGAACCAAATGAAGGTTTTGTTGAATCGAGATATGGTAAATAAGGATGCATGATATCAATGTGGCACGTATAGACATTCATCTCATACATGTATGAACATAGAATTGACCTTAAATTACTATAAAGAGATTGTTAGTTTATACCTTTACAACTAATCGATTGGTTGCAATTTTATATATGACATTATTTTAATTAATAAAGACATTCTTTATCTTTATGTATTTTTAATTACATTTGATGATTTATTACTAAAGATAAGATCTCTGGAATAATCACTGTGTAATTAAAATTATAATGAGATCATAATTATGAGATTCAATTGGTATTTACATATTATTCCTAAATTATTCCTAGTTTTAGTTTTATCAAGACGAGATATTAATAAAATAGTAAAGCTAGCACACATCATGTTTCTTTCTTATAAAGAAAGTAATTAATTTCACAAATTAAGTATAGAGATACTTAAATAAACATGTGGATGCTTATCAAAAAATAAGTTCACTCCTAAATGGAATATTATTTATGTGTCTGGGGATTTCCTTATTATGATGGTTGTATAATTGATTCTTATACTTGAGTTTGCCAAGGTATCTTATGTGGTAATTATAGTGTTCTGATGTTACTTATAACCTATCCTATTTAGGGTAGCTCAATAGGTAATACTTGGAGATAGTATAAACCATATAGAGATAATTAAGTAATTCAATACAGGATCCGTCACTCTAAAGTAATTAGAGAGAATGTATCAACTATTCTTGATTAGTAATTTAAAGAATTTTCTAGCCATAATGAATTGAGATTTGAAAATTTGTTTTCAAATATCAAATATAAATCAATTACTAATTAGTAAGAATAAACATGATTGCATTCAAAAAGAGTAAACATTATATTCATACTTTATGTCCAATTAGAATATTGAATAACAAAAGGATTAAATTACACATCATAAGTATGCATAGATAGGTTAAGTCGAACTACTGTGACATTTCTAAGATTTGAAATATTATAGACATCAATCTTGATTTATGATTATAAACTGTTTAATTTGATAATTAAAGATAAATTAAAGAAATTTTAATTTATCTACTCTAATTATGAATTAGAACTATTCACACATGAAAGAGTAGTTAAAAAGATTTAAAAAATTAATTTCAATTAAATTGGAATTAATTGTGAAGTTTGAGAAATTTTAAGGTCAAAGATAAGATATTTGATTTTACTAAATTAAATTAAATTATAATTAGAGTTTGAATTCAATTATAATTAGAATATTTAGTTTTAATAAAATAAAATTCTAATGCTTTTGTTCTATTTATAAGAAAAAAGTGTAAGGGAGCTAGCACTTCTACTTATTTCCTCTTAAAAACTTGAGATTTTTTTCCTGCTATGTGGATACCATTAGAGGTTGGATGTTTGCATAACTTATGGTTGATACAATGAAAAGGATTTAGAAAAGGTTTCAACAAGAATTTGAATCGAATATGATTCTTTTATTTTATGATTCATGTTTGTCAAGTTATTCAATTATTTAGATATAATCAAGAAACTATAAAAATTTTATTTTTCTACTGCATCAGTAACTTGATCATGGTTAGTTTCCCAACAGAGGCTAATTACGTAATTGTCTATGGAAGAAAATAAGTCATCAAGGATGACCCATTCTCCAATAATTACAATCTAAGGAGAAGAATCACTCAAATTTCCTATGGAAAGAGTAAAGAGTTAGAATAGGAAAACCTATAGGATCACTTAGGTTCCTCAGTTTCACAACCACGACTATATAAAAAAGGATGGAAGAGATGCTCAAACAATACATGTCTTCTATTAATGTAAGATTGAATAAATTGCAAAACTTAAATCTTAAATAGGCAAGGTGAAAATGGTGATGCAATCTAATTGTGCGTTTGTTCATAACTTAAAGGTGCAAGTGAGATAGTTAGCTAAGGTAGTGAAAAAAAGATATTAAAGAAAGCTTTTTAATAATATTAAGGTGAGCCCTAGAGATCAAATGTTAGCTACTTATCTCTAATTTGTGAACTTAGCTAGTATAAAGCTATACAACAACACCCAATTTTTTCGATTCAGCAGTTCGATCTCCATTACATTTAGGAGTAGCAAAATGCTTGATGTTGAAGCTATTTAAGAAGAGGAAATGTAAAACTAAGACAAACATGAAAATTAGGAGGGAGTGAACATAAGCAAATTGATGTCAGTCTCATCCCTAACTAAGTTGGCCACAAGCTAAAGTTATAATCCTCCGTCAAACCTTATATACCACTCATTCCATACCTTTATCAGTTGAAAAAGAGCAAGGATGAAGACAACTTTAAAAGTTTCTAGATATCTTCAAGCAGTTACACATTAATAATGCCTTTTTTCAAAGCATTAGCCCATATGTCAACATATGTGAAGTTTTTAAAGGAGATCATATATAACAAAAAAGAAAAACTTGATAAATTTGCAATGGTACCTTTAACCTAGAAGTTTAGTATGATCCTGAAAAGTAAATTTCCTTCGAATTTAAAGGATTCAGAAAGTTCTATTATCCTATACCATTTTGGTACTTCTAGTGTTCATACTATTTATATGATTTAGGTAATGGTATTAACCTAATTTTTTTTATATCTTTTAGGAATCTTAGAATAAGATAACTCAAGATAAAGAATATGTTACTCCAATTAGCTGATAAGTCCTTTATGTACCCAGTTGGGGTAATGAAAACCTACTAGTTAAAGTGGGAAAATTAATTCTTCTTGCAAGTTTCTTGCAATGGGAGTAGCCCATTGGGGTTCCCATCATCTTAGGAAGATCTTTTTTGGCCACCAAAAGGGCATCAATTGTGTAACTGAGGTAAATTTGACACATAGGTTAAGAAAGGAGAAGGTGGAGTTTAACATCTTCAAGGCTTTAAAAGAACCTACCCTTTATGAAAAGTGTAGCAGAATGGACAATATTAATTTCATTATATGTAAGGACTTACCTGAAGTTACTTATAATGACCCTTTAGAGGCATGTATAATTTTAGGACTTAAAGGAAAAAGAGGAGGATCCTAACCTTGTGGAGTATGCTATTAGGTTGGAAGGATAAGAATATAAACCTTGATGTTCTCATATTTTTGAGGATTTAGAAGATAAAACATCTAAACCCCTATCATTTAAAAATGAAACACCTAGGCTTAGTTTGAGGAGATTGCATGCTTCTTTAGGTCTTACATATTTAAAAGGAATTAGTACTTGTCTTATTATTCTTTATTCTTTTTTAAGTTATGTGCAGGAAGAGAAGTTATTTCTTATAGTATTCTACCCGTCTTTTTATTTCTTTTATAAGTAACTTTTGTCAAAATTTCTTATATACCTCACCAACCTTGTATAGTTTATAAGAGATTTACCTACCTCAATTGTATATCATAATTGTTTTTATTATCTTACTTGTTTAACATTGAGGACAATGTCATGCTTAAATGTGAGAGTAAATTTCTAAATATTTTATTTTCTAACTAACATTTTAATTGTATATTTTTTGTGCTTTAGGTTTAAATTTATCTTTTTTATTTTCTAAGTAATGTTTTCTAGTTATGTACTTTGTGTGTTTTAGGCTTAAATTATTAATTTTCTTTTTATTTTTTATGTTTATGACATCATTAATTATTTTAAGTTGATAGCATAAGTTTATACATAATTATTAGTTAAGATTAGTTGTTAAAAATTAGGTACATAAAAAGATTAAGTCGTTACTATGTCAAATTTGACTCTATGAAGGCTGGTAAATTAAATTCATAATGATACTTTGATTGGACTTGAATTGCTATATGAGAAATACAACCAACATACAAATATTTTTCTTTGAAAATAGATATTTGCTTTGACTATGGACTTTTATAACTTGAATTTCGTCTCTTAAAGATTATATATAAGATATATACTAACATTAAAATGATAAAGACCTTTAAAATTTACGTTTGAGTCAAAGTGTATAACCCTTTGTACATTGAACCACTGGTGAACCTTTTTAAGTCTTATATAAAATTTTGGCATTTTCTTTATTACCTTTGTCAAGAATCTTGAGCTTAAATGAAAAATAAGTAATTTCACCCTAATTTATGATTAGTACATTTTTTGCTTGTGTTATGAGGTTGTTGGGTATGGTGTGTAAATAATTAATTTTGGGGGAGATGTATGAGGTTGTAATATAAAAAAGAAAAAGTGGTAATTAATGTAAATTCAAATAAAAAATTTTATATTATTGAAAATCGATTTGCATGGTTTTCTTGACTTGAAAAGGATGAAAGGAAGAGGAGATTTTTGCAAAGGTATAAGTTGTTGATGTAAATTTTTGATCAATTTAATAATTTATTTGCGCTACTAATTTTGAATATTTTTTCTTTTCCATATTCCTTTCCTTTGTTAACCTACTTGTTTCTTTAGCCCCATTACAACCAAATTCAAAGGCCTTTTGATTTGGGCTTGCATATATCTATTGAAGAAGTGAAAATTAGAAATTTTCAAGCCTATAAGAAGTTTAATTTAAGAAAAATTATAAGTGTACCTCACTAAAAATTCAAATACTTGTGCGAATCAGTGATACCTTGTGAGGAACATGTCAAATTGAAGTATTTAAGCTTAATCAAGGAGGAAGAATATTGTGTGCATTGTGTTGATTGTATAATAATTTATTTAAGAACTATTATGTATTTAACTTTTACAATTCAATTAAAGGCTTGAATATTTATATATTATATTATTAACTGCTAAGTTAACTAATATGTGTAGGTTAATGTTTACGGCATTATGGTAAATCCTTAGGAGACTATAACTCCTTTATTAGGGACATCATATGCTAAATGCTTTTGTACATTTGCAAAAGAATTATTTCTTATTGTAGCTAGTTTAGATAATTAGGTTTTATTGTTGCCAGTTGCTTGATGAGTTCAGCGTAGAAGAGTATAATATATCCTTATTTAGCATGTTTATAAGGGTTAAATTAGTTTGTAATGTAGCATCTTTATAGTACATTTTGTATGATATTATATGATGTTTTCCTATGTTTGATTCATTTTCTTATAGTGATAATTTGAAGCAAAAAGAAACATATTTAAGTGCATTTTCTCTATGGTTGTCCAATCAAGGTTCCATTAAAGTTAACTAGAAGCTAGCATGATGAGCGACAACTTTAAAGAACACATCAAAGATCATATAAAACTCAAAGATATCAAAAATTGGAGAAGAATCGACAAACAACAAAAGCTGACATTGGTTACAACATTGAGTCAGACACTAGTTGCAGCTGATGCTAGGTAAGAGCTATATAGGCATCGAACTCGTGATTCAGAATCTAAAGACGAACATAATTACAAACTCAATTACCTTAAAACTCTACTATATAACCCTAGCTTATAAATAATTTTATTAGGGTTCATTAGAGGTAACTTTTAGAGGAGCATATGCTTGGTGATAGGCTTTTAGTTACCACTTTTCATTAGTTCATAGTTTTAAGATTTCTCAACATCAAGGAAGGATTGAGAGCAAGAATGGAGGAGATCCACCTAACTTAGATGCAATTAAGGACATGTTTTTCCTACCTATTTCTTTTCTAATTTCTTTAATGTGAAGATTGTTTTGTTTTTACGAGGTTTAGTAACAAAATATATAGTTAGGGTTAGGGATATATTATATGGGAGATATTTAATTATTAATGCATGATAGATTATTGCCTTGGTTGAATTTACTCTCTTTGATTTTAATTGGTAGATTTATGTTTGGCTATTATAGATTCAATCTTAAGGGTTGCATGAAGGACCGAGAGGTTTAAAGTATAATTTATACACTAGGAGAATAAGCATCTAGATCTAGAGGCAATGGTATCCTAAACAAAGGTCATAATTGATGGATTAGCTCTATTTAATGAGTTCAGTTAGGTTTTGCACATTAAGGAGTGTTATTTTCTTAATTGGACATTCATGTGTATTTTGAAAGAGGACATAGATACTTTAGATTACTTGATATTTCAACTTTAATAATTATTCTTACATGATAACTGAAATTCATCATAAGTAAAGCCTTGAAATCATAAGGTTTGTTTTATTGATTTATTTTCTTAATTATATTATTTTGTTTGGATTAATAAAACTTAGTAGTTATAGTTTTTGTGAGTAAATACTCTGGAGTACTCCAAATTATAATTTGCTATAGTTGATTATATGCATTTGCATATTAGATTAATTAATGATAAATTTTAAAATTCAACAAATCAAAATGGCACAAATTAAAAATGAATCAACACAATACAATACTTTTTATTCTTGCAATAAGAAAAAGAAGCAGAGGAATATCACGTAGGGATAATACCTAACAAACTAGATAATAATATATGGTAAGGATCAAAATAGAGATGGCAAGCGCCACGCCAGGCCATTAAGCTGACCAACTTGTGGCCCAGCTTGACAGATTTGAGGCTGTTGGGCTCGTGACACCTGCCCAACCACAAGCTAACCGGCCCGTGGCCTAGTTAGGCTAAGCTATCTAGGCCCGTGGCCCAATCAACTCGAGCTAGCCAAATCACATTTTTCATCCCTAAATCAAAAGTAAAATATGAGCCAAACATGCACCTTCTTTAATAGGTAACATCAATTTTTTGTAAAAATCACATATTGACATATATTGTTTGGCGGGGTTTGAAAGAGATAAATGTTGTTTCTTTATTCCCTATTTTATACGGGACTAAGCAACGATTTTGGAAGAGAGGAATATGGAAGGTTAAGGGATATTTTAGTTAAAAAGTTATGCCTAATTATAAGTGGTTCAGTCAGATTCTGCTGGGGCTGAACGTTATTGCTTGGATCCATGATTTTGTTTGACTTTGGCTAAAGAATACCTGCAAAACAAACAAGGCACGCTGGGGGTTGATTCCCGGAAGGCCCCTCCGACGCTTAAGTCAGTCTTTTTGAGAGGGAATTGATCGCAGAGAATAGAGGAAACTAGGGTTGTTATCTCGTACCTCTATCATGGTAGAATAGTATCTTATATATGACATGGATGCTTAGGTTTAGGTCTTTACGTAGGTCTTTATGTTTGCATGGGAGACTAACGCCTGATGGGCCGTGGACGTGTGAAGACAGGCCTAGGCCTAGCACAGCCAACCCGACCATAAGCCCCCTACTCCTCGAGTCTGAGCCAAGGGAAGGGTTGAAGAAGTACATAAATATGAGACAACGTGTTTCTCAGGTAGCTAGTGCTAGGCCCAATCGATCGATTACGTTGTGATGCGACTGGTTGAGCAGATGTAATGTCTCAGCGGACAGGTCGAGGATAATCGACCGATCGGCTGTAGCGATATGGTAGGTCAATCGGGTGTAGTGTTGAGGTCGACCAGGCGGGAGTAGTGGCTGGGCCGATCGAAACCGATCGACTGGATGGCTAGACTTAAACAGAGCTCTAGGCGTGATCATTACTGATGGTTCGCGTTTTCTAACAGGTTGTCACGCACATCTTTTTGGCTGCTGTACAGCTGTCGGGTGCGCCCTTTTAACTGCTGTGCAACCTTCAGCCGTCAGATGCATCCTTTCAGTTAGTGTGCCGTTCTGGATTTCAAACAACCCTAATTCACCTCAGCTCAGATTTTGCTGCGTGTCCGCGTTGGCTCGGATGTTTGCCACGCGTCAAGCATTGGTTGGAACATCCATTCGGCCGATCTTCTATAAATACTCAGGATTGATAAACTACAGACTTTCTTCACGCTTATTTCGTTCTCTGGTTTCCATTCTGTTTTCTTTCGCATCCTCTTGCTTTTAGTTTCCAGAGTTCGCTTTTAATCGACGTTGAAATCCCTAACTTCAATCACCAAATTAGGTACGTTCTTTTTCTGCGCTTCCTCCTCTAAACTTCTTTTTATAAGAATGTC
>JAOTAZ010000220.1:20658859-20675698 GCA_025629785.1 Erythroxylum oxycarpum | reverse complement strand
TTTGCCCCTTGCCTAATGCCTTATGTCTTATGTCCTTAAGTGAACTTCCAACAATGCCCTTCATTCATTCTTATAACGTTAATGCTTCAATTCACTTAATCTATGTCATAAAATCTTACCAACATTAACATAATAATTACCTCCGCAAAATAATCCTTTAAGGACCTCATAATTTATCTAAATCATGCTTAATTTAACAAGAAATTTTTTTTTCGGGGGCCAACATTGTTATTAAGGAAGAAGCCAACAATTATGGATTTTCATTTTTGAACTTTATCTTCAAGAATGGAGAATGATAGGGATATAATATAGAGGTTCCAAAGTGGGATTAGGAGGACAGAAGGACAGTTTGGCTTCAGGATCAAGGTTTCTAGCAACCTGAACCTAAATGTGGATGATAGGAGGAGTTGTAGCTACAAGGGGTTCTGAAGCTGCAAGAGGAACTGGAGTGGAAGCACGATCTGAAGTAGTAGGAGAGGATGAAAAATGTTGGTAGAATTGAGTAATGAGGTGGAGGAGTGAATTAAAGGTGGCAAAAGATCTAAAATTACATAATGGTGAATGAATGATGGGTAAAAGGAAGAACTAACAAGTAAAGACACTCAGAGAGGAAGGTACACTGAGTAAGTTACAAAGGAGAAAGATAGTCGCAAGATGAAGGATATAACTAGTGAGCTAGTAAGAGTAATGAAGTGAAGAGCATGCAAGTTTGACAAGAAGAAATGACAGAAGAACTGGTGAAGATAAAAGGTACAACTGCCTAAAAAAGCTAAATTGTTGTAAAACTTAGCAAATATCCACTTGAAAGCTGAGTAGCAACTCACCAGATGACAAGTAGATTATCAACAACTCTCATATCATGATGGTAATATATTACGCTTAAACATTTCTTCCCAGGCCTTGACTAGCTTAAGTTTTATTTCTAACAAATTGTTTTAATGGAAGTTCTTTGGCATCAGACTTAATTATCAAATTACATGTCATATTTTGGAGTTGGTTAAATGATACTTGCTTATTATTGAAATTAGCTAACAACTTTGAGATGAAGTTGCTTACGAAGAAGTTGCTATTACAATTATTTATTATTGAAATTGGTCTTTCATATATGATTAAGATGATGCATGATGATAATAATCTCTATTGGATGACCCACTAATGTTTGCTAAAGTTTGATGCCAATGTTAAAAATGCTTATAGTTACTATTTTCTCATTTTCTCTTCTTCCTTTTTTATTACTCAAAGAATGGATAATTAATGGAACTCAATAGGCAAATCCTATGACCATACAAACATTATCTTCTTGCATATTGTATATACAAAAGAAGTTTACATCAACTCTCTCATTTCTTAAGCTTAAATAACTAGGGAAGTTGATAATATACTAGTCTATACAACATACAAGAAATTTTTAATTTAACAAAATATTCCTAATAAATTACCATGGTGCAACTCCAAAGTTTATAAAATTCATATTTTTCACTTTTCATTAAATAGAGCTACAAATAACTACAAATATTATAATACATACTTTATAAATTATCTATCTTTACAGTGTTCTTGCCTGAGAGGTTGAGACATATGTATATTTCACTGTCACTTTTGCTTCTGCCAATTCTTCATTAACTCATGCATATTATCCATGTAGTTACCATCTTTGACTTCTTGGTTTCAACCTTTTATTTTCAACTCTCAATTTATTTATAATTAATTTTGCCTTTTCACCAAAATCTTCATCTACCCCTCTGAAAAAATTATATCCTCTTACAACAATGCAACAAAGTTTATGTATTATCAATAGGAACTAGTTTATTATTAATAATTACGTTATTTCATAATTATGGTATCCATAAAATCTTCTTCCCATATTGTCATTTAGTCGAGAAGTTCACCTAGAGCTTTGACTTTCACGTCAATAAAAACTTGCTCATTGTATTACTTTTCACTGTGACTTATTCCAATTGATCTAGAAAATTCACCATATACTAATCAGATATCAGACAATAGTATATCTACCTCTTCATAAAACAACTTCAATGATTTAAGACAACCAAGTTAAATTAATTTAAGTAGAGGCATAACAAATATTATAATCAACCTACAAAAATTATGAAGAGGCAAAGGCATTACAAACATTATAACTAGCCTACAGCAACATTATATAAATTTAAAAGACAGAGTGACAATAGTAACTGTACATACATTGTTATAAAAAGATCAATCATCACACTTGAACTCAAATTTAAAGAGTGTAATAGCTGTAATAGAATAAATGGCTTTATTACTTGCAAAACCCTTATAAAGCTTCCCTTTGTTTAATATGAGGAAGACGGTGGACGGTAAAGAGAGAGAAAAAGTTGTTCGACGGTAGAAAGAGAGGAAGCTCACAAATTCGAAAGAGTGTTAAGAGAGAGATGAGAACCTTGAAAACAAAGCTACAGGAGAAAGTTGAAAAAGGGTCGATAGAATAAAAATGGTGTTCGTCGATTAGCTCATAAAAATACTGAAATAGTCTTATTTTTTTGAGAAGAGGGTAGAGATCTATTAGAAATCCAAACGCAAAAGAGTCAGAACAAATGAAGGAAAATTACACGACTATTCGCCTACGTTTGCCATGATTCGGGAAGCTTGGGCTAAGCCATGAGCAACCTAATTAGCAGAACGAGAACATGACGAAAAACAACTTCGCAGTTAAGTTGAGAACGAAGGAGACGAGAAAGAGAGATTAAATCACCGAAAGCAGTGGCATCTACAAAGTGGCGATCCAGGAGTGCTTGAATAACAAGAAGACAGTTGCTCTCCACGACGACCCGTGGCCAACCAGTACACTCAATCCAACTAACGGCCTCCTTGATGGCCAAAGCTTCTGCAATTTTGGGGCGAAAAGCCCCCTCCAGTCTACCTATCCTGACACCCAAAACTGAACCCGAAGGATCTCGAGCGATGCAGCCATAACCAGTGAAAGATCCCTCTACATTAGTAACAGTGTTTACGTTGATCTTCACCCACTCAAGATCAGGTGGTTGCCAAGAAAGAACCCCCTCGGCATGGCGGTGAGGCTCAGCCTCCACCTGTGCCGTTGACCAATCTTGGTGGTGGCGTAATGTTTGAGCCCAGACCGATAGAGGAGCAGTAGCTCTATGGTTCCATATAAGGGTGTTACGAGCAGTCCACACCTGCCAACATAAACTCAAAGCTAAAGCCAAATCGCTGGCATTAAACAAGCGAAAAACTCGCCCCAACCATTCTTGGAAATTGGTCACCGGTGGCGAAAACCATCCCATGTATGAACATTGCCACACCTGCTTGGTGAATGGACAAGTAACCAATAAGTGCAGGAGGCTTTCCGATGATTGGAGGCAAAACGGGCACCAAGGTGGGACAGCGACCTTCTTCAAAATCAAGTTTTCGCGAAGCGGGAGGATATTTTGTGAAGCTCGCCAAATAAAATTACTCACTTGCGGGGGGACGCGGAGTTTCCACAGCTGCTTCCATACCTGCGCCATCTCGACAGTCGGGACCTCGGGGCAGATAGAGGTGAGAGTCTTGTATGCCAACTTGACCGAGAAGAAACCATTTTCCTTATACAGCCAGAACAGGTCATCCTCGGCAGCACCAGAAAGTGGGAGGCTCAAAATCAATCCGCAATCGCGTTCGTTAAAGATGGTAAAAATCAGCCCAGAGTTCCACCGCCCATTAAGCATCAGATCTTGAATAAGGAGGACACCTGACCGTGCATCAAAAGGGGTGGTGACAAACGAATTGGTTACATCCTTTAACCAAGGATCAGCCCATATGTGCACCGGATCCCCCCGACCGATTTTCCAGCATAGACCTCGGCGAATGAGATGTTGATTTTCCCAAATACTGCACCAAAGGTAACTGGGATTTGCACCAAGAGGGGCGTCTAAAAAGGAGCAATGGGCAAAGTAACGAGCTTTGAGCAAGCGAGCAATGAAGGAGTTGGGGTCCTTGAAAAGCTGCCAGCCTACCTTGCCCAATAGAGCAATATTAAACTCTCAAAGGTGCTTAAAAGCGAGACCTCCATTCTCTCATCGTCTGCATAAGCGATCCCAATTCATCCAGTGTATACCTTTCCGATTGGCGGCAGTGCCCCACCAGAACCGACACATGATCCGCTCAAGGTCCTCGCAAAACGACTTGGGGAAAAGGAAGAGCCTCATAACATAATTCGGAATGGCCTGAAGAACAGTCCGCAATAAGATCTCTTTACCCGGTTTAGAAAGCCGCTTTACAGTCCAAGAGTTGAGTTCTTTCCAGACCCAATCCTTGACGTACCTGAGAACCTCTCTCTTGTTACGACCAATAGCCCTAGGGAGGCCAAGATAGCTACCAAGGTCAGCATTTTCCTGAATCTGCAAAAGGGAACAGATGGTCGATTTGGTTGTGTCGTCAGTGTTTGGACTAAAGGAAATCAAGGATTTATTGAAATTAATGGACTGTCCTGAAGCTTGCTCATATTCCTGTAATAAGGTCTGGATAGCCTGGGCTTCACTAAGCTGAGCTCGGAAGAAAAGGACACTGTCGTCAGCGAAGAATAAATGGGAGATGACGGGAGCTCCATTAACGATCTTTACACCATGAATAGCCCCTTGATCCACCCTGGCCTGAATAAGTCTAGAGAGAGCTTCGACACAAATAATGAATAAGTAAGGGCTCAAAGGATCGCCTTGCCGTAATCCACGGCCCGGATAAATCGGGCCAATAAAAGTTCCCTGCTGAAGTACCTAATAAGAGACTGAAGTAACACATTGGGCAATCAAGCCAAGCCAATGGTCACCTATATCACGTAGATAAAGTATGCACCACACACTCATACTCATGAGTTGAATTTAAAATCCAACAAGAAACTTTAAATTATTTAAAGTTAATTTGAAAAATAAAACTTTGATAACCTAACATCAAAATTGGGAAATCAAATTGGTTTTATCTTATCCCTATGAAAGCTCAACTTACAATGTAGTTATTAAAGGTTTAGTAAAATGATGTAATTGACGTTTCTCATCTTATGTATATATTAATTATTATTAGAGGATTTTCATTTCTTAATACAAGACAAAACGAATAATAATAATTAAATAATAATAATAATAATTAAAAAAGGAGTAGCTAGGCCTAGGCTTCGCCTAAGTCTTTGTAAAAAGCATACGCTCCTCTCTATGTTAACAGCATACACCCCTTTTTGGTCCGATTCGTCTTTGCGAAGGCATACAAACTAACAGTTTGCCCGACCAAAGTTGTCTAGTTTGAGATTAGCAGGAACTTTTCTCCTCTCATCAACTTACAGGCATCATGATGTTCTGACTTTAAAAACTTCAGCATTAAATCCACAGTCCATTAGAAGCAAAAGCCATGCTCTCTGCTGCTCAGAGAGATGATCCCTGGGGCCTTTTACTTCAACAAGCTTGGCTTCACCACCATGCTCTCCATGGAAGCGCCACAACAACAAATCTGGCATTCCACTGGACCAGCTTCCATAGTCCTGAGCAAGATTTCGGCAGAGTAAGGCCAAACAAGGGCCACCAATGCAAGAAACAGCTGCCCTAAGTTCAGAGAGAGAATGGCGATCCCAGTTTACTCCCCTGCAAGCTGTTCCTAAATGTACTTCCCATGATAGAATAATGAGTTCCTCTGCCATTCCATCATGAATCTTTTGCAGGTGAGATTCTATAAGACTCTTTCTCGCTGTATAGAAGTTATCAGTCTCTAAATCTAGAGGGGCAGTCTGCAAAATTTTCAAATTTTGTACCCCTTTCAGTACAAATTAGCAAAGAAAAACTTGGAAGATAATATACAGTTACCATGTTGGAGTTCCAAGAAGTTGGGGGGAAAAAAGATTGAATGGGAGACAATATTCATGGAGATTATTATCCCTTCAATCTATGAAAATAAATACCTGAAATCTGTTGAAGAAGACATTGTGTACATCTGAAAATATGATGTCCCACATAAGAAGAGCAAAGATTGTCAACCAAATGCCACTCTCTGTGTGAACACCCATCCATCCACCTTCTCGAGCATAATATTGCAAAGCAAGCTGCTCAACTCCACACAGCTTATCATCTTCTCCATTGAACAGGCTCTTCAAACCAGCTTCCGAGTTCAAGGGTCTTCCTTTAATATGAACCTATTTGATGTTTGAATAAGCAGAAAGTTTTGGGTGACTACATGATATCAACCAACGAGTATGTAATTAGCAACTTCGCTTGCAGGTTCTACTAGTTCCCAGATTAAATATTTGACACAATCTAACAAAGAGACACCAATGACGATGTAATTAGTAACTTTGGTTGCAGGTTTTATTGGTTCCCATAATAGATCTTTGACACAATCTCACAAAGAAATACCTCCTTGATCTTCCTCTTGACCAAGTTTGCAAAGCTAGGAACTTTCCATCGCCTTGGCGGCTTTCCCAGCCGAAGAACTCTCCTTTGCAATGCCATTCGTGAACCAGCTCGTACCCACAGATCTAATAGGCCATCTTCAGCAACTGAAAGGCTTTCATTTTGTCGTCCCAAGTGCTCCAAATCAATAGACAATCTAAGTATCCAATTTCCTCTTCTTCCATCACAAGGAAAACAGTCGAGTAACTTTTTCAGCAAATTAACTGCTTCATTGTATCTAAACAGAAAGGAAGCATTTCAATCAGGTAAAATTTGGAGAAAGTTATTGCAGTCAATTCACAGATAAATCTTCCTGAAAATTAAAAGGTTTGAAAAATAGATGTTTCAAGATATTAATGATCGATCAAGGTAAACCGGCCATATTTCATTGGGACTTTTCTTTTCAATTTTAAACAGTAACATCCAATTACCAAAAATTTGCATAAGTGGTCAAAACCTATCCCTCCCTGATAGAAAGGAAAGAGAAAAGAAAATGAAAAATAAAAATAGCTGTATCGTGCTATGAAGAGTAGGAGTCATCAATCAAATATGTACCTGCGTTCACATTCAAGAAAGGAAACTCCTAGAAAGATCACTTTTGAGTAAACCCATGTCGCAGAAAAGCATGAAAAAAAACTAGGCCTTAATTCATAAGGTACTGAGTGACTTGCTTTTGGGGTAGAGCTGGGTATCTGAGAATTTGCAATCTCTATGCATTTCAACACTGATTCACTATTTCTTTTATCAAGAGATTCATCCATTACTTGTGCCACTTCAATTGCCTACAACAAATGAACAACATTATGTGGAAGAAGCAAGCAGATGGTACTCTTTAAGGAAATATATAAACCTCTTCATAGGCTAGCAAGTCACTTCGCGATGAGAATATTGGCTCTGTTATTGTGCACTTATAAGCTGGGAATTTGACTATACCCAAATCGACAAGCAGAAATGCTGATAGATCTTGCTGTCCATTCAGAAAGAAAAGCCTCTGTACAGGAAAATCATCTTATAAAAACATCCCTTGTTTAATGAAGAGTATATACTATGTGTATTGTACTTGTGCCATATTACTCAAATACTAGAAACCATGTGAGCACCTCAGCACGCCAGACAACAGATTCAGCTTTTGAAGATATTTTAACACAGGAACCAGTCCTTTTGAGAATTGCATCACATAAGAATGGGCTATGCATTTCAGATCAAGGAAAAATAAGTTAAATCCCAATTATTTGCTCATTAATAGGAACTTTCATATAACAAGCAAGAAGTAAAGGTAGTACCATACTCCATCCTCATAGCAAGAGAAAAGAGATGCAACAAGATCCTGCTTTCTTGTACCTCGAGTGCAACTCTGCAGTATCAAAAAAGCACAGCAGTTATGTCAAGGCCTCTCAGATAAAGATGACAAACATATTACAATTCTCATTTAGCATAAGCTATTAACAGAGATATATGATAGTTCACAAATTCTGTAGGAGTGCAAAGTTGAAAATTCAATTTGCATGGAATGTGATAGAATCCAGAAAACAAATAAGGAAAAATATGTATTTGCTATAGATTTCTGTAAGGAATACAAACGATAAACTGGTTTTGAGGACCAGGACCTCCAGCCTACGGCTCACACTCTCACTCAACAGTATACGCAATATATCGCTCCTCACATCTACTACTACTTATTTATACTAAGAATCTGTTAGGAATAACAGATTCGGTTAGCTGACAACCAATCATGAGGTTGTCAGCCTCCTCTCCGTAACTAACCTCATATATGTCTATATATTTTTTTTTCTATATTTGTAAATATTATTCTGAGTTGTCGTGGGTCCATCAATACTCCCCCCATCAGTTTCACCTTGTCCTCAAGGTGAAAGCAGGGAAATCTAGCTTGCTTCCACTTCATTTCCTTCCAACTCCTCCTCCTGTTCTGTTTCTTCATCAAGGACTGTAATAACATTCAGGTTCATCATTTTACACTGATGGCCTGGGGTGTATTTTTCGTCACATTTGAAACACAACCCCCGTCTCCTCTTCTCCTGTAGCTCATTAAAGGTTAAACGCTTAAAATGTCCCTCTCCTTTGTCGGTGACAGTGGCCCAGCCTACTTTAACCCCACCCTTCTCCTGCTCTCCAGCTGTTTCCCACCCCTTGTGCCCCTCATAGCCGATTGTCCTATTACCCCCCATGACTTTGTTTTGCCCCAATATTTTATTTTTTTCTTCAATCTATTGAGCCAACGACATCATTCGACCCAAACTTCTAAGATTAGCAATTAGAAGCTCCACTTTGATCTCCTTCGACAGTCCATTCAAGAACGTTCTCTCCAGCACTTCACCGGGCATGTCAGGTAAGGGAGCAACTAGCTCTTCAAATCGGCAAATATAGTCGTCCACGGAGCCCGTCTGTTTAAGGGCCAACAGTCGCTGACATGGAGTCCCCTCTTGGATGGGCCTGAATTTTTTAACCAGAAGCTCCTTGCATTCCTCCCAATCTATAATCGGCCTTCGCCCCTCCACCCACCGAAACCAAGCCAAAGCCTTCTTCTCCATATTGAGTGAAACCAGTTCCATCTTCTCTCTTTCATTGAACCTTCCCACCGAGAAAAATCACTCCACTCTATAAATCCACCCATCCGGATCCTCCCCATCAAACACTGGCATCTCCACCTGTCAAGTCCGACATTCCCTTCGGTGTTCTCCCTGTCGCGCAAATCCCGGCGGTGGCTCCTCCATATAGCTTCTCCATTCTTCTTTCGGAGGTTCGTTTTCACGCTCTCCACCCACTACCGGCCCACGTCGACCCCCTTCATGGCGTGCCCACCCTCGGAATGGCTCCGAGTGGGTCGATTGCTTCCACCCGTACTCGGGTGGTTGTTCCATTCGGCCCCCAAAGTCCGGTGAGTGTCTCCGACTCTCATTCCCTGGGTCGACCACCGACGTTGGACCCCAACTCCCACCAGGTTCCATCGGCCCTTTTCCCTTGTCCACCCGCGCCTCTCCCTCCTTTCGGTGATTGCCCGACGACTCTCCACTTTTGCCGGCTTCTCTGTGACTCACTAACATCGTTAGCATTTCACGCAACTCCTTCATCTCCGACTGTGATCGCTCCCAGTTTCTTTGCACCTCTTCCTTCTCCAGTCTCCGTTCCTCCCTCATCAGCTCAAAACTTTTCTGAAAATCATCACGTAAGTTCTCGATTTCCTTTTCTAGCCCATCCATCAGATTATCTCCCTTCTTGTTAGCCATTGTTAGGATCCTTGCTCTGATACCAGTGATAGAACCCAGAAAACAAATAAGGAAAAATACGTATTTGCTGTAGATTTCTGTAAAGGAATACAAACGATAAACTGGTTTCGAGGACCAAGACCTCCAGCCTTCGGCTCATACTCTCACTTAACAATATACGCAATATCCTCGCTCCTCACATCTACTGCTTATTTATACTAAGAATCTGTTAGAAATAACAGATTCGGTTAGCTGACAACCAATCATGAGGTTGTCAGCCCCCTCCCCGTAACTACCCTCATATATGTATATATATATATATATATATATATATTTACTATATCTGTAAATATTATTCTGAGTTGTCTTGGGTCATCACATTGAAGATGCGACTTCAATAAGACAGGCATCAGGATTTTATTTATCTAATAATGGAACGTGGAATTAGGATCTGGGGCACATATAGCCTTTCTTAAGACTCAAAAATCTCCAAATAGCGTAAGAACAGACAAGCAAGTCAGATTAAAATGTTTGAGTTATTAGGTTTGATATCATAGCAGCAAAAGAACAGTGAGGAGTATCATACATCGTGTTGCAAATGTAATATAAGCTCCTCAACAATTGTATCAGACAAATCCAAACCTCATTCCTTAGGGATTAAAATCTTCTTCTGGTATGTTAGGCAACTATAAAATACATGTGCATCAATGGAAACAAACACTCTATATCAGATTCATTTATTGACATGGGATATAAAAACAATAAGCTTTAGATGCAGAAGAGGATATCCAACAGCTCTCTGTTTGATACTTGAGTCTCAAGAAAGTTAGATTACATTGATGAATGATCTCCAATCAAATTCATTCATAAGAAACTTATACTAGCTTATAACAAACGAGAGCAGGGAAAAGTTTCCAAGAAGTGAAATTGCACCTTTATGTTAATAAACAAATTGCCAGGTCGATTTCGCAGTCCCCCAGCATTGCCGGCTTCTGGTACACGTATAGTATCTCCAGAATCCACACCTAATTCATCCAGAAAAAAGCAAAGTATCTATTAGATGTCATAGATTACTTACAAGAACTTCTAATAGAAAGGTCATGCATAACATCGGCATCATACTGCCAGTGGCATATGAATATAAAAGCATCCTAAATAAAGAAGCTTTTTTGTTACTCCATTCTATTTATGACCTCAATTTGGTCTTGTGCCACTCCAGATAATCTGTCACATCTTTCTATTTTTCGAAAGGGTAGTTAAGTTAGAAAAAGAACAGATATGCAGAAAGCCAAGTACTTGAAAAGCAAAACTTGTAGCATCATTATCCGAAACCTCTGACACAAATCTTTCAATTCTACATAGTTAGTAGGTACAAGAAAAGTTCCTCATCATAAGTCACTGAAGGAAAAGAATTGCTTAGTCAAAATGATATTAACAAAAATAGTTCTCATCATCATTCTTTGACTTCATATCCAATGATTTCTCTTTTACAATAGGTAACTTATCAACTAGGGAATTTTTGGTATACCCATTTAACAAGGTTCCATCATAAAAAGAGCAATTACAACCAACCTGCTGGTATTGTAACTTTGATTTCTTTGATGCCTTCAACCACACC
Source organism: Erythroxylum oxycarpum (assembly GCA_025629785.1). NCBI lineage: Eukaryota > Viridiplantae > Streptophyta > Magnoliopsida > Malpighiales > Erythroxylaceae > Erythroxylum > Erythroxylum oxycarpum. The sequence continues at coordinate 20,664,455 of JAOTAZ010000220.1, read as the reverse complement.
TGATCCCTTGCACAACATGCAGTGTTCCTATCCCCAACAGTGACTCATCACAAACAGTTTATGAGAATAAATAAAAACTAGATAAAACTTTCATTGTGTGTCGGACCTTGATAACCTGGCCTGATCCTTTACAGGTGCTGCATGTTGCTGTGAATGGAGGAATTGTAACCTAACTCAAAACTTGAAATATCAGAAAAGGAACAAACATAAAATTGTGGAGTCTCAGATAAAGAGGAACCGAGCATAAAATAATTCTTTAATGGTGATTCACCCCACCATTAATATGGCCATACACCTTCAGAATACTTACTTTCCCCATGCCTCTACATGTAGGACAAACTCTTGCTTTTGCATCAATTGGATAGCCACGACCATCTGCAGAATGGATGATAAGTGAACTACAAAAACAAATCATCTCTCATTTGAACCCTCAGGGCTAAAAAAATGCACAAACATATTAGAGGAATTTAAGGATTTCATAAAGTTTTATGTGCCCAGAAAGTAATAATTTTACTCACCACAAGAATCACATGGTACATATGCCTCAAAAGATATGTTTTTGGTGCAAACCCTTGCAGCTTCAGAAAAAGACAGCGACACCTCCACCTATAAAGATTTCAAAATAATTTAAACAAGCTTTTAAGTTTGGAAGCAATGAGTATGAAACAAAGAAAAATTAAAGGGGAAAGGTTGACCTGAATGTCAGATGCAAACTGATTTATTTCATCTTCAAATATCTGTAAGCAACCAAATGAACTGTAATTTAAAAAAACTGCCATGCCATAGAAGCTTATCTCATCAACATGAAGCACAAAAGAGCTGTATCCAGAAGTACCTGGGAGAATATCTTTTGGAATGAATCAGAGAAATTACTGTTGTGAGAATATCTAAAACCCCCTGCATTACCAGCACCATATCTAAACTCTGATGCTCTATCAGCCCCGTATCCAAACTCCTCTGCAGTATCAGCTCCATATTCTACATTAGTTGAATCTCCAGACCGCTTCTTCATTAGTACGAGTACCAAGAATTCAGTTAGTTTAAAACCCAACAATAGGGAAAACGGAGCAAGTCCCTACAAATTACTAAACCGAAAAATATGGAATGATTGATAAAGTCATAGAAATGGTGATTCTTACATTGTCATATTGTGCTCTCTTCTCAGAATCTTGCAGTGTCTGACATTACCATAAAAGTAATGAATATCATTAAGATAGATGATATGAACAATTAATCCAGATTTTAGTTTTCCACACACACACACACACACAAACATATAATTTGCATTCTGAAGTAGCAGAAATCTATAATTTTGGAGTCTTGATGGAGCAGTAAAACGGAATGAAGAGCATAAGAAAACCAATAAAATGTGAATTCAATATGTGAGTAGTACGGACATCATAGGCTTCTCTAATCTCTTGAAATTTCCTCTTTGCAGAGGGATTATTCTTATTTGCATCTGGATGGTACTTCTTTGCAAGCTGCATGTAATGATCCAAAATACTAAACATAAGAATGCTGCACAAATGTATAAACTATCTGCAAAAGAGTATAACAGAAAGATTCTCCAAAGGATTTGATAGATAAACAATGTACACTTAGTGTGACGCCACTTTCAATCTCCCAATTACTGAACATGCAAAAGACAATAAGTACCGCTTACTGCCTTTTTCTTCCAGACATTTATTTCCTTTTCTTAATTGCGTGATCTTTACATTAAGATGGATCATAATTTTTAGAAAGCAGACTTAATCACAAACTCCACTTTGACACTTATGGACTTGTCCATCTCATCTTTCACTCCCATTCTGCCGTCATTCTCATACCTCCCAAGATAACAGACATAAGAAAAGAATGAAAATATCCAATCTAGCAATGTCGGAAAAGTAAAGCTCACTGAACGAAACGCCTTTTTAATCTCATCTCGACTGGCATTTTCAGGAACACCAAGAATTTCATAATAGGTTGGTTGTTTTGCCTCACAAGTTCCTGTGGCAAAAATTTCAAGAAATTTTTTTAATTCAAAGTCCCAGAAAAAGAGACGGAAATAAAAATCAAGTAAGTATTCAACCTTTGCAATACCTGAGGCATGAATTTGTCTATCTTTCATCAGCCACATTTGAATTCTTCCACAATCACTCCACTTACCGCTCGCAAGACTGCAACTGTTCGGAACTTACCAAATACAACAGGAAAACAACATCATGTGATAAGATAATGCGAGAGTGCAAGTTTATTTTAACGTCAGACAAAATTTGCAGCATGCATATAGCTCACATCGGTCACGCAAAACATCTTGCCGCCATGTAGCAAATTCCCGAGCCGAAGCTCCTCGATCGACAACTGATTCCACCAGCAAATGCCGCCGGCACTGTAGAGAACAGGAAGAAGTCAAAACAGCATAACAGCAGTTGAATCGAAGCATTCTGCTTGTTGTTGACTTACTTTTTCCACTACCCAACCACATCTCCTCATTTTAGAGTCTGAATTAAAAAGCAATGAAGAGTTACGGTTCTTAGCAATCCAGAACAGAAGAGAAAAGGAAGTGAAAGGAAGGTCGACGAGTCACTCGTGCTTGGCAAGAAAAGAATTTTCTGACACCAATAATTAAATTAATTAATTAAACGTTTACGGCGATATTACGGCGTCGTTTAGCCTGGAAGTTAATATCTTTTCCATGTCCCGCTCTTTTTCATTAAGAATTAGGGCGTCCACGGAAGTGAGACGGTGGCCGTTGCTCTGTCATGGCGATACGATCGTTAGTACACGGCGCCCGACGGTGAGCCTTCGTAATTATTTTCCTTTGTTAGTCTTTTGTTTGACTACTAACGTTGTTACTTAATTTCGTACCCAGCTCCGTGGAAGCCGGAATTTCACGGAGACTGATATGTACAGTGGCTGTGAACAGGAAAGGGTTGAGCCTTGAGAGTGAAATATTGAGATTAAGACATGAGATAAACCCATCTATGTTAATCCAGAGATGGGTGGCTAGTGGCTGCACGCTCACAATCTACGAGCTCAGGAACATCACTAAACAGCTCCTCAAGTCCAGTCGCTTCAACGACGCTCTTGAGGTCTTGAAATGGATGGACGGTCATAGAAGTTTCTGCTATTCACCGGTGGATCATGCCATGAGAGTGGAATTGATGGTCAAGACGTGCAATTTAGGAGATGCTGAAGAGTATTTCAGGTTTTTACCTGATTCTGCTTCGCGGAAGGCTGCTGCTTTCCTTCTGCTTCGTGGTTATGTGAAAGAAAGAGACACTGGGAAAGCTGAAGATTTCATGAGGAATCTGAATGAGTTGGGGCTGATTGTCAGCCCTCATTTGTTTAACGAGATGATGAAGCTTTATATGGCTACATCTGAGTACAGGAAAGTGCCTGCTGTTATTCTGCAAATGAAGCAGAATCATATACCAAGAAACGTTCTTTCTTATAATCTTTGGTTGAGAGCTTGTGAGGAGCTATCTGGGATTGCTGAAGCAGAGGTGGTTTACCGAGAAATGATGGATGATGAAAATGTTCAAGTGGGTTGGAGTACCCTATCTACTTTGGCCAATATGTATATAAGGGCAGGTGCTTTTGAGAAAGCCTTTTCAGCACTTAGATGTGCAGAGAAAAAGCTTTCTACCAGTAATCACCTTGGCTATTTCTTCATCATGACACAATATTCCTCGTTGAAGAACAAAGAGGGAGTTCTAAGGCTTTGGGATGCTTGTAAAGGAGTTGGTAGGAAAATGACTTGTGCTAATTATTTAAGGTTGTTGACGTGCTTGATAAAAGCAGATGGCCTTGTAGAGGCCGAAAGGGTGTTCATGGAATGGGAGTCCAACTGTAGGAAGTATGATATTAGAGTCTCTAATGTTCTTCTAGGCGCATACATGAGGAATGGGATGATAGAAAAAGCTGAGTTATTTCACCTCTCCACATTGGAAAAAGGGGGGTGCCCAAATTATAAGACATGGGAGATTCTCATGGAGGGTTGGGTTAAAACCCAACGGATGGATAAGGTCATCAGTTCAATGAGAAATGCGTTTGCAAGCTTCCAACATTGTAATTGGAGGCCATCACGTGGTATGTTACTGGCCATCGCAGAGTATCTTGAGAATCATCAGAAACTTGAGGATGCCAATTGCTATATTAAGGTTCTTCATCATCATGGTATTGCAACTTTACCACTGTATAAAGTAATTCTTAGAATGCACATCCGGGCTGGTATATCTGCTCTGGACACCGTCAAAATGATGGAGAAGGATAATACGGAGATGGATGACGAGGCTTTGGCACTTGTTAGAAGCTCCTGCTCCAGCTAATCAGCAGTGTAGACATCTTCCATTATATGGATTGTTGAAGAGGATGGTAAGCAATTCTATAACTTATCTAGTATCCCTGTTTGTGGACCAGATACCGACGAGAGTAGCATCTAGGGTTGCAATTTGAGGAATCTGCAAATTCTGGAGCCAAAGGAAAACAAGTGAAGTTCAATCCTGAGGACTAAAGTGATGCTGTTGTGATTTTTCACTTGAAATGGAGATCTACCAAGATTAAGTGGATTTATAACTGCGCTTCCTGGGCAAGGAAATGATGACAGAATTTATACCTTAGGACTTTAATTCTAGGTTTTAGACAAACCAAGCATCAAAGTATGGGATTGTCTCAATAGCAGTTAAGTATACGTCCATGTACCATGATCTACCTGTGCCATTCAACCCCCTACTAGCCAAATTAGCAGATATGTTCCCACCAATAGCTAAAGGTATACTTTTTCTCATAGCCAACATGATTCCTGCCTATGGGAACTTTAAGGAAATTGTTGAATGCTGAGGAACTACATGTCACTGCTTTCACCCTATAAAACCTTGTGTGTCCCTTAACGACTCGGTTTAAAAGTCTCTAACTACTCTTGAGTATATATATACTAGCAGAATAATACTGCGCAAATGCGCATTAATAATGCCCTGTGAAATTGACACGGAAATATACGTGGCCTGTCGACTTTGTCCGTGAACTCTTAAGTGTTAATGTTGCTGTATCATTTCTCTACACATTCTTATTATTATTATTATCTTTATTATTTCGACTAATTTGATTATATAAATTTTAATTTTTTGTTGTTGTAATTTATACCCTTATTAATTTTAATATATTTATCATGAAATTTTTTTATGCAACATATTATTTACATGTCTACTCCTACGTTAGAACCAAAATAAAAAGGTCTTCAAACGTTTGTTTTTGTTTACAGTCTCAATCCCAGAGCATTTAATAAAAATTGAAACGGTCAATTATAAAAATGATAGTAATTAGCTAATTTTTTTTGTCATCTTGAATTAATGTTTATTTTGATATAATAAATTAACTTATTATATTATAATTAATTGAACGTTATAAGCAGAAGAAGTTTACATGCGTAGTCTAAAGATAGCTTAATCTATAAGGCCTTTAATTTGTATTATATCATTATATAATTTGCATATATAAATTAAAATGGAAAATTGAAAAATATATAAAGCAAGATTGAAAACTTTGTCATCAAATTATTAAAATCTGACTAATGAAATTAGCACTAAATATTTTACTTATATAATAAACAGGG
>JAOTAZ010000220.1:20632020-20642046 GCA_025629785.1 Erythroxylum oxycarpum | reverse complement strand
GTAAATAAGCTACTACTGTTTTCTTTAAATCAAAGAAGTTTTCTGATTTCAATTTCATCATAAGTGTTGCATCTATTATTATGAATGATTTGAGAAATCTTTTTATGATTCAGTATATGAACTTTTTGATGAATTTCAAAATAATGATGGAAATGCATTAAAGCATTTTATGTTATGCCTTGAAAAATATCATGGAATTTTGTAAAAGTGATCAAGAGATAGTATGAGCATTTGATAAAATGATTTTGAGCATGATTATATGCTTCTGTATGGGCAAGAGTGGAACCATTCTGTTCGTCACGTGCACGTCGACAAGAGCCTTCTCCTGGTTGCCCGCTTATGGCATATGAGCTCCGAAATGGACTCATTCTATTCATAGGGTAAACTTTGGTTTCTTCATTCTGTTTCCATGGGACCCTCGAGCCATTTGTTGTGCGTTGCATCTGTGAATTGTCAGGTTGATGTATTCATGTTTTGTAAGTTATAAATTTTGACTGCATGAAAAAAATTTTGAAAGGAAAATATTTTTACGACGCAATAAGATATTTTATGAAACAATTAAGATGTTTTCAAGGCTTTTTCTTATTCTTTTGTTATAAACTGTTACCCACAAGCTGTTAAGCTCACCCCCTCTCTGTCCCATCCTCAAGTTATAGCTAGAAGATTAAGTGATCAAGAGCCTAAAGGGATTGCTACTTTTCATTTGCTATTTTGTAATTTTGTAATAAGCCAATGGTGTGGCTTTTGATTTGTAAGCAAAGTATTTCAAACTTTGTTGCATAAGGAAATGAAATGATAGATTTAATTAGTTCAGTTATGTATGTATGTTTACTTTGATTTTAGAGCAAGAGTTGGATTCCGAGACCAAGCAGAACCCAACATGAGTGGTATGAGAGCAAGAAAATGAAGCAATGATAGTTATGGTTTTGTTAAGAAGTTGGGTTTCGAAAACGGGACCCAACAAAGGGACTCAATCTTAGACGAAGGAATTTGTCTCAGACGAAGGAACTCAGTCTCAGATGAAGGGACTTAATCTCAAATGAAGGGATTCAGTCTTAGAATAAGGGATTCGTCCCAGACGAAGGCTCAGACGAAGGGATTCAGTCTCAGACGAAGGAATTCATCTTAGGTGAAGGGACTCAGTTTTAGATGAAGGAATTCGTCTCAGACGAAGGAACTCAGTCTTAAACGAAGTGATTTATACAGGGTTTTCCTCACATCACCAAAAATTCTAAGTCACTAACTACACTCTCTAAAGCATCTCTAATGTTTTCTACATCCATTCTAGCATCACTTTCACTCATAATCTTCCAAATTCGTTTCTTCTAATGTAACATCACTTTGTAACCATTCAACTACCAAATTGATTTCATTAAAACTCTCAAGTCTCAACTCATTTGACTCGTCACATTCAACTACATCTTATCATTTATAATTCCTATTTTTCTTTTCCATAACTTCTCACGTTACTTCTACTATCACCTTAATTCTTCCCATTTCATAATCTTTTATTCACCAAAAATACTAAAGAAAAACATGAATCTATCCATATTTCTCATTCACTACTTTAATCTTGTCTATCATTTCTAATTCAAGAATTTTCATTTTTTCTTTACTCATAACTAATTGCCAAAAATTTCTCATTTAATAGTTCTAACTTCTAAGAAAAGTTTGAGGTTCAACAAGTTGCCTCATATGTAATGCTTGTTTAATGTTGTTAGCTAAACGTACCTTTTCTTCTTACCATCATCCTATCTCTATGATCAGTGGTTTACTTACACCTGTTTCTTTACATAACAGTTTTGTAGCTTACGAATAAGCCACATATTGTAAGACAATATTAAAGACAAAATGTATTAAATTTATAAATCCAATCAATTGCGTTAATACCCTTTTTAATAACAAACTGTTAATAAAATAAGAAATAATAAAACTCCCTGAATCTTTAGTTAGCTAAATAGTTGTCCTTGTAGGAAGTGGAAACCATTCGTACTCAAGGTGATAACCAATGATTCATTAGTACTTTCCTCAATTGGCTCCTCCTTTTATTCTTCCTTAATTTCCTTTTTCCAGTCTTCTACTTTCTCTTCCTGGATAAAACCTTCCTTATCTTCTTCTTCTTCAGTCATCTTTTTCCACTTCTTTGCTTCTTCTTTGATAGAGGCTTCCTCAATCATCATTATCATCTTCTTCTTCAATCATATTTTGTCACTTCTCTGCTTTCTCTTTTTTGACATAAGATTCTTTTTCTTCTTCTTCCTCTATCATCGATTCATCCTTCTCATTTCAAATAGCAGTTACCCCATCATCTTCTTGGAATGCATCTTCATTCATAAAGTTGAACTTAGTTTCTTCTTCAATCTAAGGCGCTAATAAGCTTAAATAATATGTTGTATTATGCTCAATGTATTTAGGTGAAGAAAATCTCCCTTCTAATTCACCTCAGTTAGCTTCATTTTTGGCAAGACATTTTGTTATTATATCTATAAGTCACTTTTCTTGTTGACATTGTTGTATATATTCAATGGAAGCATAATTATTCCATCTGTAGGTGTAAGGGTTGCTTAACTTTAAATTATAAATATTCTCATAGGGTGCCTTATGAGACCGATTGATTCCTAACATTCATGATTGTAATGGTTACTCCCACAAATGTCACAACACATCATGGATATCGGTTGAGCCACGAAAAATATGTCTCTATAGCTTGCTTTCCAAAATTGTGATGTTTCCATAAGCGATGGCATATCATAACTCCTATGAAAATAATGTCCGCCCCATCCTTCCATTATGGGTTATGGCTATAGCGATGAATCTTAAATCCTAATAATAAGCCCCAAACTCATAGTCAAAGTAGAGAAGTTCAAAAGATAAATAAATGAATAAGTTAAAAATAAAATAAAATAAAATTGTTAGATTAATAAAAGCTAGGTTTTCCTAATATTACTAGGTTTGGGCAAAGGCTCCAAACACTTGATTGATTCTTTTTTATGCTTATAAGAAATTTATCAATTTAAAACCACTAATGCATGATGTAGCATTAACAAGTATAGATTGATCCCATGACTGTAAATACATGTAATTACCCTTTTTTATTTAATTTTCAATTCAAATTGTGGATTTAATTAAAAATTAAACTAAATAAATAAAATTAAGATTGAAACAATAATGAACTTAATATAGCGAAAAATACTTGGAAAAGATGATATCAAATAATAGTACCTAGGTTATAAATCTTGATAGTGGTAGTTTACATTATGTTTGGGTAGGTGTTTTAGTGTGTTTTTAGGTGTTGATTAGATGAATTATGCTTGTTTAGGTTTAGAATTATGTCAATGTGACTATGTTTCTATTTTGAGTGTTATGTGGTTTAAAGGATGATATTGGACTTTACTTTTGTGTGCTTAAGATTTTTTGATGTGTTTGTTATTGTATAAACTCAGATGCAGAAAATCGGAAAAAGTTGGAGAAAGAATGGACGAAGAGCCATTGTCACAATTATGACATCCCTGTCACAGTTATGATAGAAGACATTATCCTAAGATCATGATCGTGACACCTTGTCATGATCATGACAGGCGCTTACCAAACACAGTGATCTCTTTTTATTCTTACTTTTTTAGGGTCTTTTTTTTACCTTTTGGCCTAGGTAAAACCTATTTTTTACCCTAAATGGCCTAAGAACTATATAAGATCATAAAATGACCCTAATTAAGAGAGCCTCCATTTTTCCACTTTGGGAAAGAAGATAAGGAAGACATAAGGAGGAGCGAAAAGGAGCTGCAAAAGCTATTATCCAACTACTCTAGCATTCCCTTCCAAGTTATTTCTACATTCCTCTTGTTATTTACTTCATCTAATGTATTCTTTGGACATGAGGATGTTGAATATATTATTAAGGATGTTCTAACTTCATTTTGGAATTGATTCTTGAATCATTTTGTGACCTATTTGCTTTTGATGTTAATAAAATTGTTTAGGTGTTGTGATGTTTATGAGTTTTTACATACTTCGATAACAATTCAAGAGAGTGAATCGATAGTAATATGTTTGGGTTAGGTAATCAGAATTAACAACCTAATTGATCACATAAATATCAAATCAATAATTATATGAAGAGAGATCTTATGAGAGGACTTGGTTGTCGATTAGATTGCTTAAGAACTAATTGGAGACATAGGTTGCTTTTGTTAATTGAGAAATTGTTAAATCAAAATTTCATATTCAATTAGGGGTTATTAAATAGGGTTTAATGATTAGATCTTGAGAAAGAATAATCAACCCTTCAAAATTCTAGGACCAATGCCAACAAAATCAAAGGTGAATAGGGTAGCAAAATGATGATACAATGAATCCTATCTTCTCAAAATTGTTTGATCTTATCTTATTTCGATATCTCAATTGATACGTGGTTGATGTTCTATTTTGATCTACTTATTTTAACTTCATAATTTCAATTTCAATTAATCCATATTCAATTGCTTAAAATTTCTATTTAGTTTTATTTTCATTTATATCACATTTCTATACCAGACCTTAGACAAAGTTAGGATTCAATTAGTTTAGCTAATTCCTGGTGGGACTAACACCTCAACTACTATGCTTACAATCCATACGTTTATGAAACATTAAGGGTTTTATATAAATACAAATTGCTCAACAAATCCCCCCAAGAATCATTAAATACTAAACTTTTATAATATAATTATATTATTAATCATTGGACTATGAAAATTCCTATCTTATATTAATATATTTCTCAAGACTATTAACATCTACTCCATAGTTAATTAATATAAATCTTTATAGTTAAAACCTTTAGGATTGCATTATCGATCTATGAATTTCATTATTAGGTTTAAGCCTAGTCCAGAGGATTTATGGCACCCTATCTCTAGCTTGCACACAACTCCTTCCAATTATGATAGATCAATCTCAATAATATAAAATCTAATTATGAACTAATATTTTGGATATATTAGAACAAGAATAAATAACATAATTCAATCTTAATAACTTAATCAATAAAATTGTATTAAATAAAATATCAAATCATATTGTTATCACAACTTAAAGTTCATCACACTTAGGCACTAAAAAAATTTAGTTCCTAATCATAGAAAACAAAACCAAAGATAAATATGCAAAAGAGCTAATAGAAAACAAAAAAAATCATAATTTTAAATCTCCCTTTTTCTTCTAATGGGTCTTTTTACAAGTTAGATTTGATGTTGTTATCTATTAGATACTTTAACGTATTTTTCATGTTTTTCTCATCATCTGATCAAGACTATCGCCTCCCTGTATTCCTTATGACTAAAAAATTACTTCTAAACTTGCCTCCTCCTGTTTTGCCTCCGTTCCCATCCTTTTGTGGTAAATACTAAGATTTTTGGGATGTATATGGTCTACTACATAGGCATGTAGGTGACCATGCATGTAACATCCCAGATCATCACCCGCTTACAAATATTGTCCACTTTAAGGCTTAGCCCAACCACGCTCTCACGGTTTTGCTTTTCTCGAGGCCTTCCCAGGAGTCACCCATCCTAGAACTAGTCTCTCCCAAGTACATTTAACCTTGGATTTCTGATGAGATCCGGTGCATTAGGCCATAGAAAACGCGTCTGTAAGGACGAGGTATCTGTACCCTTATAAGGCGTACTTCATTTCCCTCTCCAACCGATGTGGGATCTCACACTCTCCATGCCCCTTAGGGTCCTGCCCTCTTTGGGGCCCAGCTTAGCTGGCACAATGGTTTGGGCACCGACTCTGATACCACTTGTAACATCTCAGATGACTTAAATACATCTTTGAACTCATATATAACCATGTATATATCAATATATAGTAGTATCTCTAAATACAATACAACACTAAAGGGCTTAGAAAGTCCGGTATTATAAGTTCGCCCCTCCTCAAAAGGGTTTTGTCCTCAAAACTCCTAAATCGAGAACACAAATAAATGGGGGGTATAGACGTCTCATAGTATCCTCAAGTTCCCTTGTCATCTCCCTAACCATCAAGCTCACCTAACCTTATATGTAATGTTTACATCCTTTTCTTCCTAATGACTTGTAGCGCCAGACTTTCTGAGCCCTTTGGTGTTGTATTGTACTTGGAGATACTACTATATATTGATATATACATTGTTGTATATGGGTTCAAAGATATATTTAAGTCATCTGGGATGTTACAAGTGGTATCAAAGCCAATGCTCGAATCGTTGTGCCAGTTAGGCTAGGCCCCAAAGAGAGCAGAGCCCTAAGGGAGGTAGGGAGTGTGAGATTCTACATCAGTTGGAGAGGTTAACGAAGTACGCCTTATAAGGGTATGGATACCTCTCCCTTACAGACACGTTTTGCATGTTATAGGATGGATGACCTCCTGGGAAGACCTCGGGAAAAGTAAAACCGTGAGGGTGTGGCTGGGCCAAAGCCCAAAGCGGACAATATCTATAAGCGGGTGATCTGGGATGGAACAATGCATCTCTATAAACAGCTAAATTTATGATTTTATATGGGGAAAGAGACTTACATAGGCAATATAAGAGATCATATATATCAACATACATGGGCGTGTAACTTCATATGACCAAAATCAATTTTCTTCAAATCTCCACTTGTTTATAAAGACTTACATACTCATTGCACACAGTCATATAGGTCCAAGTTGCTTCAAATTTTCATTTCATGGCATGATTTTATCTAAATTCTTCTCCTTTTGGTCCATGAAGGCAACTATCACCTATAAACTCACTTGAAGTAAATTAAGTACCCAAAATACTGTAAAACTATTAAATAACAAGTAAAACACATTAAATATGGGTGAACATTTATCACCAAATCAAGTGTTAAAGATTACACCTTCGTTAAACCTCTTACCTTTCATCAAGCCAAAAACCATAAACAGTAGATGGATGCTCTAAACTTAAAATTTTCAACTTGCTTTATAATCAGCTTTGGAGTCTCGTACCACGACCTTTAAACTAAAATGTTTTTGATAATAAATGGTTATATAAAATTAAATGGAAAACTATGGTATAATTAATACGTGGCACGTGGCTATAGGATGACTACTATTTGGGTTATTTTTTCCATTGCCACTATGAATTCCAGGCTAGTTTAATAAGTTGATATCTCAAACGCCTTCCTTCATGATGACCTACAAGAAACCATTTACATGGAGCATTCTAAAGGGTTTATTGATCCTTAATTTACTAACCATGTTTGCAAACTTCGTAAATCATTATACGAACTTAAATAAGCTCTAAGGACTTAGTACCATAAACTAATGGACTTCCTTTTGTAACTTAGGTTCAAGTCCTTACATGGAGATCATTCTCTCTTTATTTATAACTTTTCTAACACTTGTGCTTATATTATTATCTGTGTTGACGATATTATTTTTATAAGGAATAATTCTACCAAACTCACCTAGTTCTTCAATCAAATAAAAGTTAAACTCCTTGTTCATTATCTTGAAGACATTCAATATTTCCTTAGCCTGAAGGTCACTCGCACTCTGTAAGACTGTTTATTAATTAACAAAATTACAGATAAGATCTCTTATTTTAGCTTAACATGGCATATTGTAAAGCATGTGAAACACCAATGGAATCTGCCCCACTACTAAGCAAGTTTTTAGCCCTAACATTGAAGATGGTGCACTTTATCATGAAACAATTGGAGCATTTCAATACATCACGTTTACACATATTAACATTAATTTTATAGTCAATAAGCTCTACCAATTTATGCATTATCCAAATATTGATCACCGGAAAGCTATGAAGTAGTTAGTCTGATATCTTCCTCTTCTATTTATTCACTAGAGTCTATTGAGTCTCCACAATCATTCCATCGATCCTCTCAAGTAAGTCAACCATCTATTCATCTTAAAGAATTTCATGTTTATTCCACTATTATCTCTCTATATGAACCTCATACCTATCGCGAGCCCAACTTTAACCCCTTTTGGCAACAAGCAATGATAGAAGAATTACAGTCTCTCTTCAACACCAACACTTTGGGACTTAGTTGACCTAACTCCATATAAGTTTGTTATTAAATGTAAATGAGTTAAGAAATAAAGATTCAAGATGATGCATCAATAGAAAGATATAAAGCATAATTGGTTACAAAGGGGTTTACTCAAGAATATGGAATTGACTATGAGGAGGCCTTTACTCAAATTGCTCACCTAACTTTAGTCCGTAGTCTTATTATTGTAGCAGCAAGCAAGCATTGGGAATTATTCTAGATGGATGCCAATAATGCCTTCTTTAAAGGCAATCTTTATGAAGAAGTATATATGTAACCTCCATATGGATATGTTTATCTACCTAATAAAGTATTTTGTCTTTGCAAAGCCTTGTATGATCTTAAGTAAGCTTCTCGAGCATGGTTTGCTAAATTTAACTCCCCCATAACCGTATTGGCCTTAGGTCTAGCTCTTATGACCATGCTTTGTTCATCCAAAAAGTAGATCAAGGTGCACTCTTCTCCTTTTATACGTTGATGACATGATAATAACTAGTAATGACACTCAAGGGATCGCTATTCCCAAAGCTTGTTTGTGTTAATAATTTAAAGTGAAAGGTTTAGGTCCCCTAAGTTATTTTTTAGGTTTTGAATTATCTTTTGATTATTTAGGCTACTACTTATCTCAAGCCAAATATGCTACTGATCTTATCTCTTATGCCAGTCTTACTGACACTAAGATTGCTAGCACTCCACTCGAATCTAATGATCATATCTCTGACACTGATGGAACTCCTTTGAGTGATGATACACTTTATCGACAACTAGTTGGTAGTCTTATATACCTTACTGTCACTCATCCTAATATTGCTCATGTTGTTCACATTGTCAGTCATTTCATGTCTGCAACTCATACCATTCACTTTTCTGTCATTCTTTGTATACTTTTGGTACATTTAAAGCACCTTATTTCATGTGGTTTACTTCAATCATTCGTCTTTATTAAACTTACGTACATACTTTGATGTTGACTAGCTTGGTGATAATTTGCATTTTTGTCATGTTAATTCTTTATGTTTCATGTTCTTTTGGTAGAATCTTGTGATGTTTTGCTTGTGTTTCCTTGGTAATTTGTGTCTTTGTATGTTCTAGGTAACGAAATACAAAGTGATGAAAATTTGGAGTGAAATTGGCTAATCTGGAAACTGAAGATTTCAACATAACCATGTTGAAGGCAACACAGTGCTGTGTTGGCAGATTACTGCATGGAAATTTTGACTTTATTATCTTGAGGTTTGGGCCTCAATAACACATTGAAGAAGTCAAAGCCTGAAGTTTTGTTTGGACATAGAGATGGGCCTCATTTTAATCATCAAGCAATAAAGGAAAGGGCCCACGTTGTTTAATAAAGAGAGAGAAGCAACTTTGAGGGATTAGAATATATAAAAGACTTAAAAAGTTTACGGAAACGGGGAGTAATGAGTAGGCTGGAGAATTAACAAGGAGGGGCCCACATCATTAATGGAGGAAACAAAACCTAGGAGCAAATAGACGAAGAGGAGGTTGGCGTGAGCAGAGGTTTTTTTTTGGGGGAGAGAGGTTTTGGAAATTGGAAAAGTTAAGTGAGCATAGGGAATAGCGTCGATGGGAGAGAAGCAAGGTTTTGAACGTGGGTTTTAAAAACAAAAACATCAGATAGCTACAGGGACAAGGAGAGTGGACGGCACTGTTGAGTGATTAGGGGAGCTTTAAAAGTGTTTGCGGCAACTTGGGGAGGCTGGAGAAAAATTAATTCCAGAGATCGTTAAAGAGGAACAACGACAGAGGAATTTCGACAGAGGAGAACAGAGGACGACAGTGAGCAACAACTGAGTTCAACGTGATTTAGGATTTCATTGAGGTTTAATTTCAATTTTAATTGTCAATTCCAGTTTTAATTGATAGAGACTAGAATTATGTGTGGCTAATTTTTAATCTAGTCAGGGTACTTTACGTTTGATGCATGTAGTTCGTGAGACTCTCGTGGTTTAATTGTTTTCGTGAA
>JAOTAZ010000220.1:20591040-20604078 GCA_025629785.1 Erythroxylum oxycarpum | reverse complement strand
ATGTAGCACAAAACAAGAAAGAATCGTAAAACCCAGAAAAAGTGGAGATAGAAAGAAGAAGCGCAAAACAAAAAAGAAGCGCAAAACACAGATGAAGCGGAAAACACAGAAGTAGAGGAGAAATATAGAAGAAGCGTAAAACACAGATGAAGTGCAAAACACAGAATATGCGCAAAGCACAGAAGAAGTGGAGAAACACCAAAGATTCACAAAACATAGACGATGCACAAAACACAAAAGAAATGTAGGAACACTGAATCTGCGCAAAACACCGAAGATGTTCAAAACACAGAAGAAGCACAAAACACAGATGAAGCGTAAAACACCAAAGAAGCGCAAAACACAGAAGAAGCGCAAATCACAGAAGAAGCACAAAACAAAGTAGAAGCACAAAACATAGAATAAGCGCAAAACACAGAAGTAAGCGCAAAACACAGAAGAAGCGAAAACACAGAAGAAGCCCAAAACACAGATGAAGCGCAAAAGATAAAAGAAGAGGAGAAAAATAGAAGAAGCGCAAAACACAAAATAAGTGCAAAACATAAAAGATGCGCAAAACACAGAAGAAGTGGAGAAACACAGAAGAAGCACAAAACAGAAAAGAAGTGGAGAAACATAGAAGAAGCGCAAAACACAGAAGAAGCACACAACACAGAAGATGCGCAAAACACAGAGGATGCGCAAAACAAAGAACAGGCACAAAAGACGGAACAAGCGTAAAACACAGACATAGCTCAAAACATAAAAAAAGTGCAAAACACAGAAAAAGTAGAAATCACAAAAGAAGTGGAGAAACACAGAACAAGCACAAAACACAGAAGAAATGCAAAACACAGAAAAAGCACAAAACACAGAAGAAGTAGGGAAACACAAACGAACCACAAAACACAAAAGAAGTGGAGAAACGCAGAAGAAGCGCAAAACACAAAAGAAGTACAAAACACAAATGAAGTGCAAAAAAAAGAAAAAGAGGAGAAACACAGAAGAAGCGCAAAACACAGAAGAAGCACAAAACACAGATGATGCGTAAAACATAGAAAGAATAGGACAAATAAAGAAGACGCACAAAACACAGAATAAGCGCAAAAAACAAAAGATGCGCAAAACACAAAAGAAGCCCAAAATACAGAAGATTTGCAAAACACAAAAGAAGTGGAAAACACAGAAAAAGCGCAAAACACAGAAGAAGCACAAAGCATAGATGAAGCGGAAAACACAGAAGAAGAGGAGAAATATAGAAGAATCGTAAAACACTGATGAAGAGCAAAACACAAAAGAAACACAAAATGCAGTAGATTTGCAAAACACAGAAGAAACACAAAACACAGATGAAGCGAAAAACACATAAGCAACACAAAACCTAGATGAAGCGGAAAACACAAAAGAAGCGCAAAATGCAGAAGATGCTCAAAACACAGAATAAGCAAAAACACAAATGAAGCGTAAAACACAAAAGAAGCACAAAACATAAAACACGCGCAAAATACAGAAGAAGTGCAAAACACAGAGGAAACTCAAAACGTAGAAGAAGCGTAAAACATAAAAGAAGCAGAAAACACAAAAGAAGTGGAGAAACAAAGAAGAAGCGCAAAACACAGAAGTAAGCGCAAAACATAAAAGAAGTGTGGAAACACAGAAGAAGCACAAAACACAACTGAAGCGCAAAACATAAAAGAAGAGGAGAAAATTAGAAGAAGCACAAAACGCAAAAGAAGCGCAAAACATAGAAGATTCGCAAAACACAGAAGAAGTGGAGAGACATTGAAGAAGCGTAAAACAAAAATGAAGAGTAAAAACACAGAAGAAGTGCAAAACATAGAAGAAGCACAAAACACAAAAGATGCGCAGAACACAGAAGATACGCAAAACACAAAAGAAGCACAAAACACAGGTGAAGCGCAAAACACAGGAGATGCTCAAAAAGCAGAAGTGGAAAAACACAAAAAAAGCGCAAAACACAAAAGAAGCACAAAATACAGAAAATGCGTAAAACATAGAAGAAGTGGAGAATCACATAAGACGCGCACGACACAGATGAACCGCAAAACAAAAAAGAAACGCAAAACCCAGAAAAAGTGGAGACAGAAAGAAGAAGCGCAAAACACAGAAGAAGTGGAGACACATAGAAGTAGCGCAAAACACAAAAGAAACACAAAACACAGATGAAGCGGAAAACACAGAAGTAGAGGAGAAATATAGAAGAAGCGTAGAACACAGATGAAGCGCAAAACACAGAATATGCGCAAAGCACAGAAGAAGTGGAGAAACACCAAAGATTCACAAAACACAAAAGAAATGTAGGAACATTGAATATGCGTAAAACACCGAAGATGCTCAAAACACAGAAGAAGCGCAAAACACAGAAGAAGCGCAAAACATAGAAGAAACACAAAACACAGAAGAAGCACAAAACACAGATGATGCGCGAAGCATAGAAGAATAGGAGAGATACAGAAGATGCACAAAACACAAAACATGCGCAAAACACAGAACAAGCGAAAAATACAGAAGAAGCACAAAACACAGAAAAAGTGAAAATCACAAAAGCAATGGAGAAACACCGAAGAAGTGAAAAACACAGAATAAGCACAAAACACAGAAAAAATGCAAAACATAGAAAAAGTGGGGAAACATAGACAAAGCGCAAATCACAAAAAAAGCACAAAACACATAAGATGCACAAAATATAGTAGAAGTGGAGAAACAAAGAAGAAGCACAAAACATAGAAGAAGTGGAAAAAGCAGAAGAAGTGAAGAAATACAAAAGAAGCGCAAAACAAAGAAGAAGCAAAAAACATAGAAGATGCGCAAAACACATAATATGTGAAGAAACACAGAAGAAACACAAAACACAAAAGAAGCAAAAAACACAGATGAAGTGCAAAACATAAAAGAGGAGGAGAAATACAGAAGAAGCATAAAACATAAAAGATGCGCAAAACAGAAAAGATGAGCAAAACAAAGAAGAAGTGGAGAAAGACAGAAGAAGCACAAAACACAAAACAAGCGCAAAACACAGAAGAAGTGCAAAACACCTGAAGAAGCTCAAAACACAGAAGATGCACAAACCACAAAGATGCGCAAAACACAGAAGAAGCATAAAACACAAAAGAAGTGCAAAACACAGAATATCCGCAAAACACAGAAGATGCGCAAAACACAGCAGAAGTGGAGAAACACAAAAGAAGCGGAAAACATAGAAGAAGAGGAGAAACACAGAAGAAGCGCAAAACACTGAAGAAGCACAAAACACAGAAGATACTCAAAACTCAGAGGAAGCGGAGAAAAACGGAAGAAGCGTAAAACACTGAAGATGCACAAAAAATAGAAGAAGCGTAAAATATAGAAGATGCGCAAAACAAAGAAGAAGTGGAGAAAAACTGAAGAAACGCAAAACACAGAAGAGGCAAAAAATATAGATGAAGCGTAAAACATAGAAGAGCTGGAGAGAAGATGTGCAAAACACAGAAGAAGTGGTGAAATGCAAAATACAGAGATGTGCAAAACACAAAAGAAGTGGTAAAATGCAAAATACAGAGATGGGCAAAACACAGAAGAAGCACATAATACAAAAGAAGCGCAAAACACAGAACAAGCGCAAAACAAAGAAGAAGCTCAAAACACAGAAGAAGCGCAAAACACAGAAAAAGTGGAAATCACAAGAGAAGTGGAGAAACAGAGAGGAAGCGTAAAACACAAAGAAGTTGAGAAACAAAGAAGAAGCACAAAACACAGAAGAATTGCAAAACACAGAAGAAACGCAAATCATAGAAGAAGGGCAAAACACAGAAGAAGCGTAAAACAAAGAAGAAGTGCAAAACACAGAAGATGCGCGAAACATCGAAGAAGTGGGCAAAAACAGAAGAAGCGTAAAACATAAAAGATGAGCAAAACACTGAAGAAGTAGAGAAACACCAAAGAAGCGCAAAACACAGAAGATGCCTAAAACACAGAAGAAGTGGAGATACACAGAAGAAGCGCAAAACATAGAAGAGAAGGAGAAATACAGAAGAAACGCAACACACAGAAAATGTGCAAAACACAAAAGAAGGGGAGAAACACTGAAGATGCGTAGACACAGAAGAAGCACAAAACACAAAAGAAGCGCAAAATGGAGAAGAGGGGCAAAACAAGGAAGAAGCGCAAAACACAGAAGATGCGCAAATCACAGAACAAGCTCAAAACATAGAGGAAGTGCAAAACACAGAAAAAAGTAGAAATCACAAAAGAAGTGGAGAAACACAGAAGAAGCCGAAAACACAAAAGAAGTGGAAAAACACAAACGAAGCGCAAAGCACAGAAAAATCGTAAAACATAGAAGAAGAACAAAACACAGAAGAAGCACAAAACACAGAATATGCACAAAACACAGAAAATGGAGAAAACAGAAGTCGTACAAAACATAAAAGAGGCGGAAAACACAAAAAAAGTGGAGAAGCACAAAAGAAGCGCAAAACACATAACAAGCGCAAAACGCAGAAGATGGGTAAATCACAAAGGATGCGCGAAACACATAAGAAGTGGAGAATCACAGAAGAAGCGCAGAACACAGAAGAAGCACAAAACACAAAAGAAGAGCAAAACATAGAAGAATAGGAGAAATACAGAAGAACCACAAAACATAGAAGAAACGAAAAACACAGAAGATGCGTAAAACACAAAATAAGCGTAAAAAACAGAAGAAGCTCAAAGCACAGAAGAAGCGCAAAACACATAAAAGTAGAAATCATAAAAGAAATGAAGAAACATCAAAGAAGTGCAAAACACATAATAAGCACAAAACACAGAAAAAGCGCAAAACACTGAAAAAGTGGGGAAACAAAGACAAAGCGCAAAACACAGAAAAAGCGCAAAACACATAAAATGCTCAAAACACAGCAGAAGTGGAGAAATAAAGAAGAAGCGCAAAACACACAAGGTGCGCAAAATACAGAAAAAGTGGAGAAACACTGAAGAAGCGCAAAACACAGAAGAAGTGGAGAATCACAGAAGAAGCGCAAAACACAGAAGATGCTCAAAACACAAAAGAATTGGAGAAACACAAAAGAAGAACAAAACACAGAAGATATACAAAACACAGAAGAAGTTGAGAAACACAAAAGAAGCGCAAAATACAGAAGATCCGAAAAAGAAAGCAGATGCGGAAAACACAGAAGATGTGGAAAAATACAAAAGAAGCGCAAAACACAGAAGAAGCACAAAACATAGATTAAGCAAAAAACATAGATGAAGAACTGAAATACAGAAGAAGCATAAAACACAGAAGATGCGCAAAACACAGAAGAAATGGAGAAACATAGAAGAAGCGCAAAACATGGAAGAAGCACAAAACATAGAAAAAGTGAAAAAACACAGATAAGCACAAAACAAAGAAGAAGTTGAGAAACACAGAAGAAGCACAAAACACATAAGAGGCGTAAAATACAGAAGAAGTGTAAAACACAGAAGAAGTGAATAAACACATAAGCAGCGTAAAACACAAAAGTGGAGAAACATAGAAGAAGCGCAAAACACAGAAGATGGGCAAAACACAGAAGATGCGCAACACACAGAAGAAGTAGAGAAACATAGAAGAAGCGCAAAAAACAGAAGAAGCACAAAACACAGATGAAGCGTAAAATGAACAAGAAGAGGAGAAATACAGAGTAACACAAAATATAGAAGAATCGCAAAACACAGAAGTTGTGCAAATCACAGAAGAAGTGGAGAAACGCAGAAGAAGGGCAAAACATAGATGAAGAGAAAAACACAGAAGAAGTAGAAAATACAGAAGAAATGCAAAACACAGAAGAAGCACAAAACACAGAAGATGCGCAAAACAAAGAAGAAGTTGAGAAACACAGAAGATGCGCAAAACACAGAAGAAGTGGGAAGCATAGAAGAAGCGCAAAACACAGAAGATGCGCAAAATTCTGATGATGCGCAAAACACAAAAGAAGTTGAGAAACACAGAAGAAGCGCAAAACACAGAAGAGTTGCAAAACATAGAAGAAGCGCAAAATACAGAACATGCGCAAAACACATAAAAAGTTGGGAAACACAGAAGAAGCGCAAAATATAGAAGAAACACTTACACAGAAGATGCGCAAAACACAGAAGAAGTCAAGAAACACAAAAGAAGCGCAAAACACAGAAAAAGTACAAAACACAGATGAAGCGTAAAACAGAGAAGAAGAGGATAAAAACAGAAGAAGCGCAATACAAAGAAGAAGCGCAAAGCACAAAAAATGCGAAAAACACAGAAGAAGTGGAGAGACACAGAAGAAGAAGCGCAAAACGCAGAAGAAGTGGAGAAACTTAAAAGAAGCACAAAACACAAAAGAATCCCAAAACACAGGAGAGACGCAAAGCACAGAAGAAGTGGAGAAACATAGAAGAAGCACAAAACACAGAAGAAGCAGAAAATTCTGAAGAAGTGCAAAACACAGAAGATGCGCAAAACAAAGAAGATGCGCAAAATAAAGAAGATGCGCAAAGCACAGAAGAAGCTCAAAACACAGAAGAAGCGCAAAACACAGAAGAAGCACAAAACATAAAAGAAGTGGAGAAACAAAGAAGAAGCACAAAACATAGAAGATGCGCAAAACACTAAAGATGCACAAAACACAAGACAAGTGGAGAAACACTGAAGAAGCATAAAACATAGAAGAAGCGCAAAACACAGAAGAAGTGGAGAAACACAGAAGAAACGCAAAACATAGAAGATGCGCAAAGCACAAAAGAAGAGCAAAACACAAAAGAAGTGGAGAAACACATAAGAAGCGCAAAACAGAAAAGAAGCACAAAACATAAAAGAAGCGCAAAACCCAGAAGATATGCAAAACACAGAAAAGGAAAAAACACAAAAGAAGTGAAAAACACAAAAGAAGTGGAGAAACATAGAAGACGCGCAAAACAAAGAAGAAGTGCAAAACACAGAAGAAGTGGAGAAACATAGAAGAAGTACAAAACACAAAACAAGCGAAAAAGACAGACGATGCGCAAAACACAGAAAAAGTGGAGAAACATAGAAGAAGCACAAAACACAGATGAAGGGCAAGGCATAGAAGAAGCGCAAAACACATAAGACGCGCAAAACACAGAAGAAGTGGAGAAACATAGAAGAAATGAGAAACACAGCAGAAGCGCAAAACACAGAAGAAGCGCAAAACACAAAAGAAGTGGAGAAACACAGAAGAAGCACAAAACACAGAAGATCTGCAAAATATAGAAGGTGCGTAAAACATAGAACAAGTGGTGAAACACAGAAGAAGCACAAAACACAAAACATGCACAAAGCATAGAAGAAGTGAAGAAACACAGAAGAAGCACAAAACACAAAAGAAGAGCAAAACCCAGAGGAAGTGCAAAATACACAGAAAGCGAAAAACACAGAAGATGCACAAAACAAAGAAGTGGAGAAACACAAAAGAAGCGCAAAACACAGACGATGTGTAAAACAAAGAAGAATTGAAAGTGCGCAAAACAAAGAAGTGGAGAAACACAGAAGAAGCGCAAAACAGAGAAGAAGATTCTCAAAACACAGAAGAAATGCAAAACACTGAAGAACTGGATAAACATAGAAGATGCTCAAAACACAGAAGAAGTGCAAAAGAGAATGGAAGCGAAGAAACCCAAAAGAAGCACAAAACATAGAAGATGCGCAAAACACAGAAGATGCACAAAACACAGAAGAAGTGGAGAACATGCGTAAAACATAGAAGATGCATAAAACACAGAAGAAGCGCAAATCACGGAAGAAGTGTAAAACAAAGAAGAAGCGCAAAACACAGACGATGCGCAAAACTCAGAAGAAGTGGAAAAACACTGAAGAAGTGCAAAACATAGAAGAAGCACAAAACACAGATGAAGCGCAAAACATAGAAGAAGAGAAATATAGAAGAAGCGCAAAACACAGATGAAGGGCAAAACTAATACAAATGGCGTTCCAGATGCTAAAGTGCAAGGAGATGCCATGGGAAATCATATTGAGGTTGTTCAAGCAAAGCAAGATCATTCAAGTTGATACGGCAACAACCTAGAATCAATGTCTAAATCACCTCCGTTTAAATGATTGTTCCCAAACCTAAATTCAATCAATCTAACAAGACCCTTCACCCTAAAATAGCAAGGAATTGGTAACAAAGAGTATAAAGACTATAGGAATTGAATTAATGCCACAACTTAGAACTTACTTGATAAATTGAATCAATCCTTAAGGTAAAACAAGCAAGAATCCATATTCTCTCTTGAAGAATGCTCTCAAAATTCTATTTTCGTGTAATCTGCTGTTTATTAATAAAGCAAGGGTTTAAATACCCTTGTGCAACACAAACCCTAACAAAGATAACCTAATAAACACAGTAAAAGTAAAGAAACACATAGGAAGTGCAAAACACAGAAGAAGCACAAAATATAGAACAAGCGCAAAACACAGAAAAAGAGCAAAGCACAGAAGAAGCGCAAAATGTAGAAGAAGCGGAAAACACAGAAGAAGTAGAGAAACACAGAAGAAGCGCAAAATACAGAAGGAGCGCAAACCACAGAAGAAGCGCAAAACACAGAAGATGTGCAAAACCTAGAAGATGCGCAAAACACTAAAAAAGTGGAGAAACATAGAAGAAGCATAAAACACAGAAGAAGGGCAAAGCAGAGAAAAAGCGCAAAACACAGGAGAAGCACAAAATACAGAAGAAGTGAAGAAACATAGAAGAAGCGCAAAACACAGACGATGCGCAAAACACAGAAGAATTGAAAGTGCGGAAAACAAAGAAGAAGTGGAGAAATACAGGAGAAGCACAAAACACAAACGATGTGCAAAACAGAGAAGAAGATGCGCAAATATAGAAAATGCGCAAAACACAGAAGAAGTAGAGAAACATAGAAGAAGCGCAAAACACTGAAGAGGTGGATAAATACAGAAAAAGCGCAAAACACAGAAGAAGTGCAAAAGAGAATAGAAGCGGAGAAACACAGAAGAAGCAAAATAAAGAAGATGCACAAAACACAAAAGAAGTGGAGAAGAATCGTAAAACATAGAAGATGCGCAAAACATAGAAGATGCATAAAACACAGAAGAAGCGCAAAGCACGGAAGAAGCGCAAAACAAAGAAGAAGTGCAAATTACAGAAGAAGTGGAAAAACACTGAAGAAGTGCAAAACACAGAATAAGCTCAAAACACAAATGAAGCGCAAAACATAAAAGAAGAGGAGAAATATAGAAGAAGCGCAAAACACAGAAGAAGTGAAAAACACCAAAGATGCACAAAACACAGAATAAGTAGAGAAACACATAAGAAGCTCAAAACACAAAACAAGTGCAATGCACAGAAGAAGCGCAAAACGTACAAGAAGCGGAAAACACAGAAGAAGTGGAGAAACACAGAAGTAGCGCAAAACACAGAAGAAGGGCAAAGCACAGAAGTGCAAAACACATAAGATGTGCAAAATACAAAAGATGCGGCAAAAAAAAAGAAGGACAAAACACAGAAGGTGTGCAAAAAACAAACTATCCGCAAAACATTGAAAAGTGGAGAAACACAGAAGAAGCACAAAACACAGAAGAAGTGCAAAACACCGAAGATGCGCAAAACACAGAAGATGCGCAAAATATAGAAGAAGTGGAGAAACAAAGAAGAAGCACAAAACACAGATGACGTGCAAAAAGCAGAAGAAGTGAAGAAAAATAAAAGAAGCACAAAACACAGAAGATGTGCAAAACACCGAAGATGTGCAAAACACAGAAGAAGTGGAGAAACACAGAAGAAGCACAAAACACAGAAGAAGCAAAAAACACAGATGAAGTGCAAAACATAGAAGAGGAGGAGAAATACAGAAGAAGCGCAAAACACATAAGAAGAGGAGAAACACAGAACAAGCACAAAACACAAAAGAAGCGCAAAACATAAAAGAAGTACAAAACATGGAAGAAGCGCAAAAAACAGAAGATGTACAAAACAAAGAAGAAGTGGAGAAACACAAAACACAAAAGAAGCGCAAAACACAGAAGATGCGCAAAACACAGCAGAAGTGGTGAAACAGATAAGATGCGCAAAACACAGAAGAAGCGCAAAGCATAGAAGAAGAGGAGAAACATATAAGAAGCTCAAAACAAAGAAGAAACACAAAACACAGAAGATGAGCAAAACTCAGAAGAAGCGGAAAAAATAGAATAAGCATAAAACATAGAAGGTGCGTAAAACACTGAAGATGCGCAAAACACAAAAGACGCCAAAAACTTAGATGAAGCACAAAACATAGAAGAGTTGGAGAAATAGAGAAGAAGCGCAAAACACAGATGAAGCGAAAAACAAAGAAGATGTGTAAAACACAAAAGAAGTGGAGAAATTCAAAATACAAAAGAAGTGCAAAACACAGGAGAAGCACAAAACACAGAACAAGCGCAAAACATAGAAGAAGCTTAAAACATAGAAGAAGCGCAAAACAGAGAAAAAGTGGAAATCATAAAAGAAGTGCAGAAACAGAGAAGAAGCACGAAACACAAAAGAAGTTGATAAACATAGCAGAAGCACAAAACACAAAAGGAGCGCAAAGCACAGAAGAAGTGCAAAACACAGAAGAAGCGCAAACCATAAAAGAAGCGCAAAACACAAAAAAGTGTAAAACAAAGAAGAAGCGCAAAACACAGAAGATGGGCAAAACACCGAAGAAGTGGGGAAAATTTGAAAAAGTGTAAAACACAAAGGATGAGCAAAACACTGAATATGCGCAAAACATAGAAGAAGTGACCGCGCGTCGTTTCGCTAATCAAAATTAAAATTACTAGACTACTATTGTAGAGTGGTGAGTCTAGGTCGATCCCACAAAGAGTGTGTGTAAAGTCGAAGAAATGAAATTAATTGGTGTTTACAAAAAAGGGGGTTTTGGATTTTTGAACAGTTTAAAAAATTAAAGTAAAATTAAACTATTGAAAACAAATTAAAGCAATTAATCACAAATGAGAAAAGTGTCGACTATGAGTAAGGTCCGGTTCTAGGGTCAATCTCGGCCTAAGCACAATCAAGCATATTCCATCATTCTAAAGTCTTTACAATTTTTTTCAGACTATTGATCTGAAACTAGTAGAACGCTCTACAAATCTCGATTTTCCCTTAGGTTGCATTTAACCAAGATACAATCATTGACTAAATCTAACTACCGAATAACCTAGGATACGATCTCTAGATTCAATTTGGCAGTCACGTTATGAATAGGAAAACGATCAATATAGGCAGTAACCTCACACGTTCGGGTTATCTAACCTAAGTTATGTTGTTTCTAATGATAAACGATCATCAGATGCTACCCTCAAATATTAAAAGTAACAATTACAGATTACAATTAATATTTTTAGCAATAGGTTCGAAATAAACGATCAAAATAATATATCAAGATCATTAATTTCAAACCATCAAAATCAATACCAACAACATAACAATCCGAAAATAAATCACAACCTTAAAATGACAAAAATAGCTTAACCGTAGTTTGGCGTCAAAATTTCCGTTAAACCGGTGTCAGAAAGTTAGCCTATCATCTCCATTTTATGCTCCAGGAGTGGGTCAAATTTTCATATAAAACTAATGCTTACAGTGGCCAATACAAATGCAAGAGAATGTCTTTTCGATTCCAGCAACTCACTGTATTGCTCTTACTCTATTTTTTTAAGCCTCTTTTGATTTATTCTCCGACGCTCCATAGTTGTTTGTGCATTTCTCTGTAGCCTTCAGCAGCTCTCCACATTTAATGCTTCATTCTTGTCCCATAGCTATCACTGTTCATTGACGAGACGATTAAGTTTTGCAACTCTATTTAAATCCTTGTTCAAGCCACTGTTGCGTAGGCTCCTTTCTTCACGCAGCCGAGCTGCCTAACCAAGCCAGCAGCAGCAAGCCGAAGGGTCAAGCCTTCATGTCCACGCAGCTGCTCTCTTACTGAGTCACGCCCGGCTCTACTCCAAGTGCTACCGCCCATTGTGCTCCTCTTTTTTGTGTTGTGCCAACACTGTGTTTCTCTAGGTCTCTTCACTTACGTTCATTTCCAGCCTAATTGATTTTTTCCTTCAACGCCTATTGCTTCCGTGTCTGCCCCCGATTTGCTGATTTAATTCCTCTCCTTAATTGCATGAGTCTCCTCCTTTTGTGCGTTGATCCTCCTCATGATTTAATTTGATTGCTTCTTGCTAATTGCGTTGATCTAATATTTTCGTTCTGCATTCTGCGTAGCTGATTATCCCATAGCACTTACGTTAATTCCCTCCAGTTGTGTACCTGTCTTTTATTTCTCCTGTGGAGTCTCATGCTTCTCCAACGCTGCGTATTGCCTTTAGCCCAATTAATTTGCTCTCTTGCTTTCATTTGCTGCCGCGTGTCTCTTGCTAATTTAGTGTCCAATGACCATTTAATTGTCACTCTTTATTTTGCTACCTCACAGCTGCTTCTAATTCATCTCTTTGTATCCACTGTGCGCGCCCCCTATCCGTATTGTGCTTGCTCATTTAAATCCCTTGATTATTTTGCTGGTGATTTTAAGTTGCTCCTTCTTTGCTCACTTTATGAAAGCAAACGAGAACTGATCTTCAAAAAATGTTTAAAATGAGATATTTTTGACTCACTTTAATTTCTTAGCTCCCGAATTGTATCTAAAATTAAATATAAATTAAAGTGAGTATCTTAAGCATTTTTATATCATTAATCGCTAAGTGCAAATAATTAAAAATATCAACAATTTAGCACATATCAATTTCCCCCACACTTAACTTTTGACCGTCCTCGGGCAAAACATTAAAATTAAGCTCATTGACCCAAAACATCAACTCAATTTCGATAATTTTCCAAGACTATATAATCATAAACAAAGATGAATGACTTTCAAAAATCATAGCAAGAAATCAACATTTCACGCTTTTACTCATGATCAATCAACATTGAATATCTTCAAAAACTGAGCAATCTAATGGTAGATTCGGAAAATGTGTTTAATTAAAATATATCTACGGGTACACTCAACACCATTCATAATCATGACAATCCACAACTTTGCATATCATTTCATTTCTCC
>JAOTAZ010000220.1:20575563-20590940 GCA_025629785.1 Erythroxylum oxycarpum | reverse complement strand
AAGTATCTCTATACTTTAATTAATGAGATCAATTACTTTCTTCATAAGAAAGAAACATAATGTGTGCTAATTTTACCGTTTCAACAATATCCAGTCTTGATGAAACTACAATTAAAAACATTTAGGAATAATACTTAAGTGTATATTGAATCTTATAATTATAATCTTATCATAATTTTAATTACATAGTAATTATTCCAAGAATTTATCTTTATGAATAATAATTAAATAATTAACAAATATATAAAGATAAAGAATGCCTTTGATTAATTAATAATAATGTCATACAAATATTTACAACCATAATAAATTAGTAAAAGGGTATAAACTAACAAACTGATGATGTCTCTGGCTGAGATACTGAATCTTCCTAAGTATTTTCTTCTTCGTAGCTTTCTAAAATTACCACTTGCCTTTTTTGGGAAGAGCTCAAGCAAAATTTTGGTTAAAGCATAAGAAGAGGTCAAGGAAGAAGTAATTCCCTCTCCACTTACTTCAAGATTTTCGGCTCCACGTTGTTTCTCTCTCCACTTGAATCA
Source organism: Erythroxylum oxycarpum (assembly GCA_025629785.1). Classification (NCBI taxonomy): domain Eukaryota; kingdom Viridiplantae; phylum Streptophyta; class Magnoliopsida; order Malpighiales; family Erythroxylaceae; genus Erythroxylum; species Erythroxylum oxycarpum. The sequence continues at coordinate 20,590,401 of JAOTAZ010000220.1, read as the reverse complement.
TGATGATTTCGGCTCTCCTAAAATGAAGATGCTTGTTGTCTTTGTCCACTTGGGTACCAGTTAATTTTGTTGTCTCCCTCTAGCCTGATTTATTTACTAACAGCATGTGTGCGTCTATATATATAGTGTCGAGGAATGGCTGACTTTTCTTATGTAGAGAGATACAATTAAAGATAAGAGAGAGGGAAGTCACAGTCACCGTGGACGAACATTCTTTTCCCTTTTTCATATTTGCTCAACGGCGGGAATTCTTATGTTAAGAGCTGCACTCGTGATCCGCATACGCTAGAACATATTTTCTTTTTCAGAGGAAACCGATTTGAAATAAGAAATGGTTAATTAAAGAAGATCTACAGTGGGATCACCTGGGGCGTGAGAGTAAAATCTGGGTAGGACCTTATAAAGATTTTCACCATGTGCGAGTGCGAGTGCTCATTAAAGCGTGCACAGTTATCTTATATTTTACTAATTATAGGTAAAATATATTTAAAAAGGAAATTAAAAACCCAAAGCATCTTATTTGTATTTAGCCTACCCTAACGGTAAGCAAATAAGAAGGAAGGTGGCAACGAGTAACATAAAAACGACTATATGCAGATTGCTACAGGAAGTCCGGAAGGCGGCACTAGCTAAAAGAGACAAGAAATTCTAATTAAGAATTAAGAAAGAAAATCAAGCTACTTTAAATATCTACTTCAAGTGTCTAGAGCAACAGTAACTGCTTCTATGCTGGCATTGAGATAAGATCTTCTGTCCAGTTTTATGGTGTCTTATTATATTCTATGAATCTCAACCATTTATTTATACGGATCCCACGTTTATTTATGTGGGACTCACGCAAAATTCATATAAATAAATTATTAAAATTTATGGGACAGAATAAGATACTATAAAACTGAACAGAAGATCTGAACTTACCAACATCTTTGAGAGTAAACCTTTTTTATATATAAAAAAAAGAGACCAGTACCAATAAGAAAGATAAGGCAGAGTAAACCTTTTTTATATATAAAAAAAAGAGACCAGTACCAATAAGAAAGATAAGGCAGCAGATGACAATCAAGACCCATGAGTTTAATAGACTTATGTCAGGATTCATCTTCATCTGATATATTACATGTGTTTAATAGAACTCTGACATAACATGCGTCTAATAGAATTTAGTTATAATCTTTTATATAATGCATCGAATTCATTTGATTTGTCATATCAAATGTATACTGTAAACTTGAACGCTCTTCAAGTGGTAACATACGGGATCTAATGTCTTTTCCAAGTCTAGAAGTAATTAAGAAGGAAGATTTTACTACTGAATCCAAAACCCACAAATGGGATCTAATGTCTTTTCTGGAGTCTATAAATACATCACTATCACTAATTTTCATACAAACTGCAAAGCAACTAGCTCGCAGCCCATCCTATTAGCAGCTAGCTCTTCTTCAAATCCCTTCACTGGAATTGGCTTCAACATATAAATGGATACATGAAAGACGTGATGGAATGTGGCTACCATTGGCCATTGCATCGTTTTGGTCAAAATTGCCAAGAAACTAACTATATAACTCGGAACTACTGCAGTTAACGAAACAATTCCGGGAAGGACCACATTATGAACTTTGCAAACACATCAGACTCCAAAAAATCAATATGTGCCGCTCGCCCAATTAACGTATTCAGGTTCTTCCCATAAGAACTGGTATCAAAGTTGACATCACAACGCATGAATACCCGACGTTCAGAGGTCGGTGTCCTTATCTGATCCAAACAATTATTCAACATCTCAAGGAATATTTTGCCCTTTTTTGAATAGTCCATGGAAGCTGCTCGGCAAAGTTCAATTCTGGCAGAATGATACGGCACATAACCATCCTGAATGAGATATAATAAGCTCATCAGCACATCCTCTTCTTTTGTATGCTTTATAATGAATTACGTACAATAAACAATATTCGCAACAACTTTAGGAAGTGCAGTAGTTCCAATTGTTGCAGTTTTTTCCACTTCTTTTTCTTTTTTCTTTTTTTTTTTCCAAATCCCCCCTTTTTGTCCATGTTTTTCATTAACATTTCTTAAAACGAATGCCTCTCTTTTATATTAACTAAGAATTTCAGGAAATGGTCTTCACATAAATAGCAATGATCACGGTGTACCTGAGGGGAAGAAAGCAGTATTATATGCCTGAAATTCTGTAGTGTTTTTTGCTGGACAAAACAAAAGAACCATGTCAATAATTCAATCAAAATATGGAGTTAGCATTTCAGTTTCACATCAATTAAAACATTGCGAAATTTTAATTAGGTTTAGGGCTTTCAGTGCACCAAAGGGATTTTCGTGCATGAGAGAGACAAAAATAACTCTGGAAGCAAATCAGTTAAAGATTATAGTAACACTGACATTATTCTGTGATACCTGGCAAAGTCTGTACAGAAAAGTATTTTCAAGATCAGGATCATCTGTGAAAGTGAGCTGATGAATGCATGGTGTTCCCTTGAGTTTCTTCAAAAGCCACATCCCAGAGTTGAATAACGAATTTTGATTGTACAGGTATCCCAAATGTGGACCAGAAATCGAAACATATGTGTAGAGGAATCTCAAGTATGGTTCCATAATGCTTTCTGTCACAGCACAATTATTAAGGTAGCATCATATGACAGTACCTATAGAAACACATGATGCAGTAATGCGATTATTGTATACCTGCTAATGCTGTTCTTATAATGACGTTTCCAATAGAATGCCCAACGAAGCTGAGCTTGATATCTCTTAACGGACCAGATCTTGTAACTCTATCCATTTTCTTTTTAAGAAAAGAAATCACTTCCTCTGCCAGCCTTAACCCCATATCTCTGAAATCTCCCGACGTTTTTTCTTCATTTACCTCTGACATTAGAAACTCTAGCTTAGGATCTATCAAAAGCCACTGGTTCCGAACAAGCCTCAAATCCAAATGATGTCCCTAAAGTGTTGGAATAATTAATAAATAAGTATGGTAACTGCATTCTTATTCTGCATTGAATCCCAGTTGGTTAATTAAATTATTTTGGAAGAAAAGAGAGAAAAAAAGTGCGGAATGAACCAATGGCCATAAAGCAAGCCAAAATTTGAATATAGGGAACACTGTACAAGAGCAAGACTTGCCTGAAAGCCATGAACAAAGATGGCAACCTTCAAGTCATGACCATTTTGTTTTTGAGTACCAGGAGATGGCTTGCTTTTACTATTTGTACTAAATTCACCAGGTAAGCTAGATGAATCTAATAGATCCACATTTCGAAAGTAGGAATTTTCACTAAAAGTACGTCGTGGTGCATTTATTACACGTTCGACAATGACAATAGGGATTCGTAGAGGATCTCCAAATATGTGCATATCTTGAAGTGATCGATTATCCATCTGTATGGACGGTAAGAAAAAGTAAAAGCTTGTAGACCTCTAGCGTACGAGGAGATGAAACAGACACAAGCAAGTGTTTATGTGATAACTCACCTTCATTTGTGCTATACTTCGCCGATGACGTTCAGCACGTGTTGCTGCTGTCTGGGAAGGCTGTAGAGAAGAAAATAAAGCAAAGGCCATGGAACACAGGATTGATTAATAAATATGATAGAACATTCAAATAGATAGCAAAATGAAATATGCAAAAGAATACTTGCATCATCAGTTAGCTTTCTCAAAGCTGAACCTCTTTTATAAACCCCATGATTAGAGACGTCGTCAGCTCCACTACTGATATACTGATGAGGCATCTCAACCTTAGAGTATACCATCCATATTGACCATTCAGCCCTTCGATCCCTGGTCCATGCATCACGCAAAAGTTCTAGTATTTTTGTTTTGTTGGCCCTGAGTTGAATCAAATATGTCAGCAATTCAACAAGTACAGATAATGAGATCATGATACAGGCTCAACTACTATTGTTGAATCCCATTCAAAGAGATGCACCAAGTAGGATGTACAAGCTATGAAGCTGAACTTAATTGTGGATGTACTGTCATGCAAAATCCACTCTAACGTAGTGTACAAAATTCCAAGAATATCAGAAAAAAGGGAGTAAGAGAATGGAGGAATGTGAGAAAAGATGAGAATAAAAAAATTTAAGAAAATTGAGGCAATAGCCACACAAATGAATATAATATCTAATTGAGAGGACGGGTCTCAACGAAAACCAAAAACTTAGAGGCGAAAAAGGACTACTGATAAAAATGGCTTCAATTCCATTGATAAAAAGAAAATTGTGAAAAGAACGATTGCCCAAGTCTTATAAGACTTCTTAGGCTTTTGATCCTAATACACCACCCCTAAAAGCACCTTAAGGGAAGGAGGACTGCTCAAGCCTTACAGGCCTTATTAGGCTCTTTCTCCTAGTCATGTGAGGTCAGGACATTTAACAAGCACCAAGCACCAAACCCCAACAAGCGCCATAATCCAGCAAGTATGAGAACTACAGCCACTCCAAATCATCCAGCAAGCACCATCATCAATGTGGCCATAAATGACCACTACGACAATACCAAACCACATGTTTCTCAAATCCAAACACAATGAAAACAGCAGAACATTCTTAACCTTTTGTACACTATATCAGTTCATATTTTGTTTTTTTCTTCTGAATCTGTTTTTAGATTAAAAAAGAAAAAATTCCACAGTATTGTACCCACTCCAGCCCTTTTATATAGAATCTAAGAGGTGACAACATCCTGTTATTTTTAAACAAATGGTTTGCAAAGTCAAGCATAATAAATATTTAGATCATGAATGCAGAAAACAACAGCGATGACAAGGAATCTTACCAGTGAGCAGTAAGTCTATGATTTGGTAAAAATAACTCATAAAATACATCAAGGAGGAAGTTGAAAAACAAAAATGAATAAAAAAATAGCTTTAGCCACCTGTCAACCACAAATCCCCAGGAACTATCTTAAATGAAAAAACCCATATTCTTACTCTACAGTCAACCATATTAGATTCCCAAAACATGTTTATGCGGAAATGTAAGAAGAGGGATGGAGCTCTGTTTACTTAAGCACAATCACATTGTTATTGAGTTGTGCCTTATGTCTCAGAAAAATGACATAAAAAATTTAACAATCATATATCTGAACACAATAAAAGAGAATGTGGAAAGCTTCAACTGAGAAATAGAAATGTGGCGAAAGTAAACCTGTGGAATTGCAGAAACATGTTCCACAAGTATGATAATTGAGAACCTAGTGCATGAACTATGTTCAAGTCAGCATCCTCAGCTAATGTGGGGGTAAACCTATTTTTTTGAAAATCTGTGATAACGTTTGCTTTCTGTTTCATAAAAAGGAAAAATTTGTTAAGCAAACAAAATAAATACATACACAAATTGAAGGTGATCAAAAAAAGTCTGCACTACAAAATGAAGCAAGGACCTCAGGAATATTTTGTCGCTTGCCTGGTCTTGAAACTCCACCATCTGCAGCACCCAGATTAACTTGCAAGAGAGAATCAAGCATCTTTATATCATCCATGTTGGATTTAAATTCACTTAAATCAATTGGTTGGTTGGTTTCTAGGCTCAGGTTTCTTAGGTCTTCAAGCCATGTATCACGAGCAATTAAAAATGCTTTGACAAGAGCGACCAGCTTCACATCCATAGAAGATGCTTTGCCCAAGTCCTGACAGCATTCCAACACAGAAAATGTGTGACTAGCAATCCAGAGCCAAATATATCAAAAGAATACTGATAATGAGAAAACCACAGGGGGGCCTCTAAACTGATGAATTGCACAGTTAGGATTCATAATTGGAATCTCATCCACAAATCTGAGTTCTTCTACCAACCACAGTGAGTGAGTGAATAGTTATTGGTAGTGACCTCAGTGTCAGGGAGAAACGAGGGCCTCTCTAATGTCCTTCAACAGTCGTATATTACCCCCCCTATAATCAATAAATTCTACTTTTATCCTCCTCAGTACTGATCTTCTTTTCCCTCATTATATTGCTTAGTTTGGGTTAAGAGTGTGGCTCCTATCAGAATCATTAACTTCCTGGAGTTAAAGTTTTTCTCTAAATCAGTAATACACAAAGTTCTTATAGCAAAACAGTAAAGAAATAATCAGCAGAAACTTTTTTATTGCAGTTTAGAAATGTCATCAGTGGTTAAAAAACTGCGTATCAAGATAAGCATTCTAATTCTTCGACAGCTGGCAAAAGTCATCAAACTTGAGTACATTACTGCAATATAACAATCAGCAGCTATAATAACATTTGATAACGAAACAAGTAAACTTATGCACAAACCAACCCTCTTCCAGCTATAACAGATTCAATCACAGCTCACAAGGTGGACGTCATGCAACTTAGAAGCTAGCTTTTTTCCAATCTTTTATTTCCCTTTACCAACTAAAAATAAATATCGACATGCATTCAAGAGTTTTATGTACTCTTGACTCCAGCTATACACAATAAGAAAATATAGAGTGAAAGAGGAGATAATGGGTCATCAAAAATCTATGCAGTTAACAAAAGAAAACTCAGACAAAGCCACCATAAAAAGAGTATTTTGCATGAGCATACTTGATTCAAAGCATCAGAAGTTCCAGCAGTGAAACCACCAGTCCTGCAAGAATAAATGTAAGTAATCCATCTCAACTAATTACTCAAAGAAATTACAGTACAAGTCGAGAAACAGCAGCATCACTTGTTTCAACTAGCAATGTGACAAACCTGGATACCTTCAAGTGAGTAGTGGCTCTTAATAGACTGGCGTGTACAGTTGCATCTACTAGAACAGAATGAAATGCATCAAAAATGACTGGGCAGTATGAATGCAATCCAAGTAGAGCTTTAGGAGGAATCCGGAACTCGTGAACTGCAACTGATGAAGAGTCCAGGTAAGTCAGCAAATCAAGTCTGCGTAGAGTGTCATGTTTAGTATCCCTGTGCAATTCTGGTTTGCAAATATCAAACAACGAATGCAAAGGTAAACATCTTTAGAAACAAAATTGTCAAATAAAATATTCATCTCAACCTACCCACTGATCGTTATTGGGGCTTGCAAAAGCTCAAATTTCAAAATAACAGCAGATGTAGAAGGACCCTGTCAATTACATACCATAAAAGCATCAAGACAAAGTCATAGGTACATTGCCCAAGGGTATTGTCATTATAACCAACCAAGAAATCATTGGCCTTCTCAGTACATTCTAAGTGTCAACAACTACTACCATTAGATTGAGCAAATATGGAGATGCTAATGTTTGACTTCATTCCATAAACAACGAAGTGGAAATGTTTTATTATTCTACCCCTGAAAACAAGTGATCTCGGCCTTATTGCACTAAGGGCTCAGTGGTTTAACATTTTCTGTATAGTAACATCATAAATCAAGTATCATCATTTCCAATGAACATACATGCAACCTTCACAAAGTAGGCTCTACCTTGCATTGTGTACTTTCCAATAACATACAATGATCTTATGTTGGCAACTACCTCAATAGCAGAGAGCTCAACACCCAACAAACTTTTTCATAAACACCATCACATTTCTTTCCAACTACAGTTTTCATTTTCTTAGTTCAGCCTACCCGTAATTAACCTCCACCATTTATCATAACCTTATTTCTCAACATTCCCCCTTTCTTACTGAATATGTAAAACCTTTGAAGCAAGGTTGAAAAAGGACGCGAGAGAAAGTGAAGGATTACCTTATATTTACTGAGAGATAGACTAAAGGAGATCATAATACATAAGCGAATATCCTGCTTTGAGTATTTAATTCTAAATGGCTGCGTAGAAAAACTGTTCTCCTTGTCATTAATCCTCCATACTCCACATGGTTCATCAGCACCCAAGTCAGGAGCTGCAGCTCAGATAAACAAATGTTAATGTTCTCTGAATTCATGTGTCAGCCATTAAACCTCAAATACGAAAAATCTTTCAACCAATTACCGTGAAATTTTAATCCTTTCAATTCAGCTACTTATTTAAGTCTTCCAATATACTCACACAACAATCATGATCCCATCCCACATAAAAACGGCTCATTTCAGGGGAGCAGTAGAAGCAGACAGCACAATCAAAATTAGGAGGTTAAAAAAATACAATTACCTTCATATTGAACAACCCTTGAAGGAGTTCCCAAAGCAGCATAATCACTATCTTCCCATCTCATACTGATCTTAATCTGATACCATCTACAAATATTTTTCCCCAGAAAAGAGAAAAGGATTAGAAGAAGAAATAACAAGTACCCACCACCAACATCACATCAGAAAGCCTCACAAAGAAAAGAACATGAACTAACACAAAGATAGTGAAAGAAAACAGAGAAAGAGATGATTAGGAAACAAACCCTTGTTGAAAAAGGTCAAGGTTGTGAAACCTATGAATGTAGATTGCAATTTCTTGCATAGCGTCCGACATGGAAATCGGCTCAATTTTATTATTATAATTGACAAAACTGGCATCAGGAAGTCGAACTCTACTATTATTATTATTATTATTAGAATCTATACCAATGAGGAATCCTCCTATACGCCGAAACATACGTTACTCCCTTTTCTTGTCTACTGCTCACATCACTTCCTATTCTTTTTCTATTGCCTTTTATTTTTCAACTTTTTAGGTCACTAAAGAACAAGAAGATGGAACCCCTTTTCTTTTCGAATTTTTACCGATGAGTGATGAGAGGTGGAGTACGTAGTGCGTACATGTACAAATTTACGCTTCTTTTTCTCCTCAATATTTATGATATCAATTTCACCTTTTCTTTATTTATTTCGTTCATCCATCACTAAAACTATTATAAAGTCCCATACTCCCATTAATCATTAAAACTATTATAGGTCACTCTTAACCCTCTTAGAATGGAGCAAGCCATTACTTTATCAGAAAATATCCAGCTCCTTCTGTCCCCTTCCTCCCCAACATCTAACCTAACCTTTCTTTGCAACTCCACCGACAATGGCTCCTTCTTTGGATATCAGGCACTCATCTTTCTCTTTTTCTCCCCTTTTTTTTTTTTTTGGTCATAGAAGGCAACCAAAATGAGAGTTCTAGCATACTGACAACTTGTAAATTGCAGTTGAAAAATAAATGCTCATAATTTTTCTCAGCCCTCTTACAAAGAATGCACCGATTAGTAAGATGAGTGAATTTTGCAATTCTATCAAGAGTTGGTAGCTTATTCAGCATAGCCACTCACAAAGTTCTGGAAGCTCGAGGAGGAGGATGATCAAACCAAACCACATCTGTCCAAGGAACTGTTAGTAAGTCACCTGCAATCACCTTTCTACAAGTCCAATTGGTGAATCTTCCATCAGCATTGTTTCTCCATATTACAGAATCCTCATCCGAAGTAAGGGAAGTTCGGTTAATTTCATTCTTCAACTCTGTTATTATAGTAGCGGATATGGTATAATTCCTATCAGTGAGAGCTTGAGCTATTGAGCTCTATAAGTCAGTAAAAGATTGAAGAGATTCAGCTACACTTAGCTTAATCAGAGGCCCAACAGATTTTTATCGTTAATAACTCTCCAAAATCTAAGCCTTCTTCAGATATTCTCTCACTCCATCCCACTAACCCTCCTACCTCAAAATCCTCTAACTCCAAGTTAAATCTGTCGTAACTTTCACTTTTCTATTCTCCACCTCTAGCATCTACCTCTCATTTTTTTTTCTCTTTAAATATAAAGACTAATGCAAGGATTCTCCCATCTCCCTCTTCTCAGCTCTTGCCCCCTTCCAAAAGCCCCCCAAACTTCCTCAAAACTTCTGATTCTAGTGACAGCAACATGCCTTCCTCTAGGAAGAAAACCTCCCCCTTTGCCAATCTTCCTTCAACCTCTTCAAAATCTTAGAAACATGTTGTAAATGATAGTGTGACAACTATTAAATTAAAACAAATCCCAAAGATTAGAGAAACTTCCATAATTTCCCCTCCTTTGGAAATATTACAAGCTAGTGCAGCCAAATGGAAGACCACCCTAGTGGGGTTCTTTCTTGACAACAGACCATCCTTCCCTATTATAAAAAGCATGGGCAGAGAACCAACGGACCAAACATGGGCTGGAGCAAGTCCTCGTATCAGAGGAGGACTACTTCCTTTTAAATTTAGAGACTTGGAAGGAAAAAGGCAAGTGATGGAGCTAGGGCCTCAGTAGTGGAAAGAAATACCTATGCTTATCAGAAATGGAGGCCAAATATGTCTTTTGATAAAAAAGCCCTAAAAAATTATACCATTACGGATTTGCTTTCATAACTTCCACTAGAGTACTAGATCACAATAAGAATGAGATACCTTGCAAGCACTATTAGGAAACCACTAAACTTGAATGAACAAATAACTTTAATAAAGAGAATACGTTATGCAAAAATCTGCATTGAAGTTGATAGAAGTGCAAAACTTTCCAATACATTGAGTGTCCATAGACTGGGGGAAGAAAAAGAGCTCCTATAGAGGTATCAATTACTTACCCTTAAAAGCTAGATGCGCTGCCAACCTCAAAATTCTAAATACCAAAACGCACAATTACAATATGTTAGTATGTGTGACAAGTTTTAAGTGATTGATGTTTGAGGTTAAGTTCATTCTATGAGATTTGATGCCATCGTACCATTATGGTATTATTGCATGATTGTATCTTTATGTATTTATGTATTTTGTTTGTTTGTGTTTTTAATTTTTCTTAAGGACAAGCAAGTGTTTAAGTATGGGGATGTTGATAGGTGTAGATTATCATATGTTTTTCTAGGTGTTTATGTGTATTTTTAAGTGTTTCTTAGATGATTATCATGTGCATAGGCTTAGAATTGCGTTTTTGTTAGTGTTTGTGTGTGTTCTAAATGTTTGAGTGGTTTAAAGCATAAATTTGATCTTAATTTTTGTTTCAAGAAGTATTTGATGTGTTTGTGAGTGTATGGAAACAGGAAATTGAAGAAAAGACAAAGAATTTAAAGCATGAAACAATGCATAGCATGATCATGATAGATGATGGCAAATAACAAAATCCAAGAAATTTGTGCTTTTTCAGCTAACAAGTTTTTTTTTTAACTTTTGACATGTTGGGTCTATTTTTGAACCAAATTAAGTGAGAAAATCCTAGAAATAACCCTAAAAGCCTGATGCACTATAAAAAAACAAGAAAAACACGAAAAGGGAAGCAACCACCATATCAAAGAAGATCAAGAAGAGGTTAAGGGAATTCCAAATTTTCAGATCAAGACTCCAATTAGTTTTTCTTTCTTTCCCTTTATTTCTTTCATTGTATTGGTTCTGTATTTGGATTTCTAAAACGTTTAACATGATTATGGGTTTTTTAAATCCATATTAAGGATTATTCTTGAATTATTTTATTGAACTTTTTTGTACACATATATCAATGTTCATGATAAGTGTTGTGCATATACTTGGTAATAAATTAAGAGAGTTAATCAAGTTATTAGTGTTAAGGTGCAACAAGAGTTGGTAGCTTAATAGACCTGCAATTATCAGATTAACTAGACCTGCAATTATCAGATTAACTAACAATTGAAGAGAGATCTTAATTGTGATTACTTTAAATCCAATTGAATAGTTAGGAGTAGTTTTGCAAATCGAGAGGTTACAATTATATTATTATAGATTTCAATTGGGATTACTTGATTATATCTTGAGAGAGGGTATGACACATTTTCTTAACTTGAGTGAAAACCCCACTTTCACCAATCTATGCCTCTTCTGCTACTTCTCTTACACATTTGTTATTCGGTATATGCCTCTCTGCGTTTTAATTTGGTCACCTCCTAAGACGTACACATTTTCATTTGAATAAGACTCTCTCTGTTATTTATTGCATTTGCATTTGCATTTGGCATTTCACTCTTAATTGTTTTTTCATTTTATTTTTAGATGGTGCATTTTTAACCTTAAATATACAATAAAATACATATCAAACTTTAATATTTTAGGACATTTTAAAAGAACCCTCACATTTTAAAATTATTAAAATTTAACCATAAACTAAAGATGGAAGATAAAGCATTATGAATATATGTGGACTATCAAACTTTAAATAAAGTAAAGATAAAAAAGCCTTTAACTTATGAATTAATAGGCATATTATCAATGGTTGCAGTGTTCACTAAGTTGTATTTGTAAAGTGGATTTTGGCAAGTGCAGATTACTGAGGGTGATGAACAAATGACAATGAGTATAAGTCAATATGAATCATATAAATTCTTAGACATGCCATTTAATTTGACAAATGTCTTTGCTCTTTTTTTGCACTTTGATAAATGATATAATGTACGCTTTCTTAAACAACTTTGTTATTATATGTCTAGATGATATTGTTGTCTATAACTCTAATATGATAAAAAAATATGCAATATTTGAGGAAAGTGTTTGAATGATTGCAATAACACAAACTCTTTATAAAGATGCAGAATTGTGAGTTTGCCTAGTATGAGATTAAGTTTTTAGGACATTTAGTGAGCAAGTGTCATATAAGAAGAGATCGAAAGATGTGCTTGCTATTATTGATTGATAGGTCCATAAAATGGTGTGGAAACTTTAGAGTTTTCTTGACTTGGTAAATTACTATCATAAATTTATTATGGACTATTAAAAGAAAGCAGTGTTCTTGTCTATTTTGTTAAAGAAGCAGCAAGACTAGTGTTGGGTAGAAGTGTGCTAAAAAGCTTTTAAGAAATTAAAGCCTATCAATTTAAATGAACCTATCACAAAAACATTAGATTTTGATCTCCCTTCAACGTATACATAGGTGTTTCAGACAAAGTTATTGGTAAAGTCCTTAAAAAAGAAGTTCATAGTTGCTTACTCTCTTTTCTCGTTCCTACTATTAGCTGAAGATAGAACATAATATTAAGGTATATGTCAAAACTTGCTTATTTGTCAATTAAACAAACCTAAAAGGAAGAAGGAGGCAGGATAGTTGCAGTGCTTACCTATGTTGAAAAGATTGTGGATATCAATCTTAATGGATTTCATTGGTTAATTATTGAAAGTTGATAATATAACTTCAACCATGCTGGTGTTTGATTGATTTTTTCAAGTATGTATTCTTCATACCTACACCAACATTAGGTCCCTCGGATGTAAAATTTAGTATAGCACTTCTAACTTTTTATGAAAATAGTAAGCCACCTAGATGCTTGATTCACTTGCTAATTTTGGATATCTCTTTTTCATATGATGAGGTGTGATCTCAAATTCTTTATCGTAAGTCACCCACAAATAGATGGCCAAACTAAATAGATCAATGGCTTGTTAGAAAAGTATTTGCAACAATATATAAGTGTAAGTCAATAAAATTGGCTAAATTTACTTATTACTATATAATTTTGTTATAATTACATATATCATTAGTTATGAATAAGAGTTCCTTTGAACTTATGTAAAGTTGCTTAACAAAAGTTATGTGGAAAATGTCAACTACTACTCATTTTGTGAGGGAGAAATAAAAATTGTTAGATGAAGCCAGTGATAGTTTTCTAAAAGCTTCCAAAAGAATAAAGAAGCATGTGGATGAGACCTTACGATTTCGACATTGGGGATAAGGTACTACTCAAACTTACTCCTTAAATTTGGAAGAAGATTAATAACAAGCAAGTACAACAAGAATTAGTGAGGAAATATGATGGGCTCTTTGAGATCTTTGAAAAAGTTAGGAATGTGGTGCATCAACTGAACCTGGCCTTTTATGTTAGTTTCATTAAGTTTGATCATAAGGATGCATCAAATCTAAGTAGGAACTAAGTAAAAAGAGATCCGCTAGTTATGAAGAAACAATACAATGATCAAATAGAGAAGAATCTGGATCATTTAACAATGGGATAACATAAGAAGAATTAAAGATTGAAGTTCTTGATTCAACGGAAGAATAAGCCTATTTTGGATTTTGTTTAGGAGATAGACATAACTTTATGTCGATTAGAAGATTAGGTAAACACCTACCTTTGATTTGGTTTGTTAAGGGCGTGAAATTCATCTAGTGAGGTTAATTTATTAATTCCTTAACATTGTAAGACCTTTTTGGCTGGTCATCGGTGAGCTTTGGCTAAAAACTAGCATGAATTAGCCATGAAGAAGATATGTCAAATGAACTGAGGTAATTTAACCAAATGAGATCAAGTATAATTCCAGCTTCAGTTAGCTTAGACACATTGTTAGTGTGTTGATCGACTTAGCTATGGTGAGTTAGATTAATTATAGGCATTTTTGTTAGGCCTAAAGATGAAATTGTGATCAAATGATGAATTACATATAAACGAACTGTTCATTTTACATATTTCTTTTATATAGTAGTGTATAAGTGATAAGTTATATAAATCATCAACTAAAATATTATGTAATGTAGCTGTAGATGTCAACTATTGACTAAAATAGTGATATAGTGGTGTAGTACTCATTTTCTTGTCTAACAAATATTCAAATTCTTACTAATAATTTATTTAGGCAAAAACTTCATTCTTTTAGTAAATTAAAGCATTATACCTTTTTTGAAACTATTATGGAAATTTGTAAAAGTTGCCACTATAATTTGTATGCTTCTTTCTTTTTGGTTATTGTCCATTTAGTTTAGTTACATTGAATTTGTCTGTTTACTTGGGACCATTTAGTTCTACTTTTGTTTTTCTATTATGATTTTTAGTTTTTGCTTTCGTTTTGTTTATAGCTTATGTTTTTCTATCAAATAAAAACAAAAGGTGTTTGGTTGTTAATGTTAATGTATTTATATTTTTATCATTGGCGATAATATTAGATAAAACTTAATGATAAATTATTTTTAATTAAATAAAATTATTTTAATCTCTTAGATAATATTTATTAACAATTTATTAATAAAATTATTTTATTTTATTAAA
>JAOTAZ010000220.1:20553461-20569522 GCA_025629785.1 Erythroxylum oxycarpum | reverse complement strand
AACTGGTGAGGGCTTAACCGGCAGAATGAAATAGCGGCCGCTATAATCCGCGATCTGCCGCAAATCGCGGCCGCTTTTACCGCGACACCAAACCGCTCCGCTACAAGGGTCTCTGTAGCAGATAGGTGCCGCTCCGCTCCGCTCCTCTGCGATAGCGCCGCGATCGCCCGCTATTAACTACTCTGATTCATAGCCGATCTTGTTTTGTGAAGTTCTAAAAGTTGGAGAAGCTTTTTAGCTTATTTATGGGTGTAACCTGCATTTACTTTCCTGCATATCTAAGGAAAGTTTTAAGAAGATGTCATTTCTATCCTTTGATACTTTCTTTTAAGCTTCAAACCGATCTAACAGGATCGTGATAAGTTCAGATTAATTTCAACTGAGCCATGTAGGGCTAGGATGCATAATACCTGCCTCAATTCAGATAGAAGGCATAGGATAAATTTAGTGAACCCAAATTAACTTGGAATTAAGGTTTTTCTTTCTTGATTTGAGTCAATTCTATTCTCATTGGAAATACATGCTTGAAATTGGTTTTTGAAGGTTTCATTAGCAGTAAGTATATGCATGAAACATCAACATAGAATTGAAATAAGGACTAGTAAACTATGGCGTGAACTTGACTATTTATCTTGCAAAAGCATTTCATAAACTTGGGAATTTTATTGTTAAATTGCATCAATTGCATAGTAGGCATTTTTCTACATGCATTTGATAAAATATATAGATTTTTTGTTTGCTTTGATTTATTGACAGAATCTGGTGAAACTTGTTAGTTGATTTAAGTAGCTTATTGAGGAGTTCTCCTTTTCTTGCGAAAATCCAATATGAAAGTGCTTCAGCTTTGCGACTTAATATCTGGTCATTGGGTACAGTGAAGTGCATGAGCAAGCAATTGTATCATGTGACGCAATTCACCTTGAAAGGAGAATATTGTTGAAACAAGAAATTGGAAGGATGGTGCTCTTCTTTACTGATCAACCAAGTCTTTTGGCTCCAAACATTCAGGTACACTAGTGGACCCCCTCTTGTAATTTTCATATGATATCGCCTTTTATTTTGTGATCTCATAATTTGCCATGTACTTGTGAAGATTTTCTTATTTGCAATGGCTTGTTTTCTTAACTATTGACATATCATCTTCAAGAATCTTTCTATTTGGTAGCAATATTGATCACAGTTCAATAAGTGATGTGAAAATTGATTTATATAAACAAGAATTTTACCCATTTCAAAGACTTATAGCTTGAGATTGACATGCTTTGACATTCTTTTGAAGCTTATTTGAGCACAAATGTATCTGTTCTCGATAAACTCAAACATGAACAAACATGGAGAATCCATGATAGGCAGCATATATTTTCTTGTGTTTGCATATGGAATGTTTGTGCTTCCTTTGCTTTAAGTTTGAAGAAGTCCAAAAATTCCTAAAGGTTAGTGTTGAAGCAGCGTGAGTGCACATGTAAGCGCATGCTTTCTACTGCAGAGTTAGTTAAAGGACATTTTAAAGTTGTTCTATTTTTGCAAATTTTCCCTGAATTTCCGGCCAAATAATAAATGCCATATCTAATTCCTAGTTATATGTATTTTGTACTGTTATGAAGAAAGGTAATTTGTTTCTTATGCATTGTACAAAATATTAGTACGTATTTATAGTGGTTAGGAGTAACTAATTTATAGAATAATCTCCTATAATCAAGCAGAATATCAATCCTAACTTTTATAATCATATCTACACAGATTATGTGATTTTATCTAATCTGTAACATCCCCTCAAGTTGGAGATTATGTGATTCCTCTTGCTAACATGCCAATCTGTAGTGCAGAAAAATGTCCTGAAAAACCATCGCAACACTTCTACTTTCTTATTTGAAAACTCTGCAATTACGCTCTTTCTAGATGTAGTACACCAAAGCTGCCCAGCTTAACTTAATTGCTTTGAGATTAGCTGCATTATGCACTCTAAGTTTCCCCAACCAAGCAATAGTTTTACTCCAAGAGTCCATTGGTCTGTCCATGTTGAGAATAAGCTGCATCTGGCCCCAGACTTGTCTGATATACCTGCATCTAATCATCAAATGGTCCAGACTTTTCAGTTCAGTATTACATAACTCACAGTTCAATGTGTTAATGGAGAACTTGATCTTATCCCTCGTAAGCAACCCTCTATTGATTCCCATCCATAAGATGAATGAATGAGCTGGATTGATGTCACTGTCCCATACTAAGGCTGTCCACTCCTGCCTTGTGCTCTTTGTAGTCTGTAAAAGTGTTTTGCATGTTTTTGTGCTGAACTTCCTTAAGTTGTTTGCTAGCCACTGAATTTCATCCTGCTCTCCTTCCTTAGCATCTAGTGAACTCTTCCATTATGTGTCTGGCACATCTACTATTATGGAAGGGCCATATCCACTGATTATTACTAATTAACATACTTACTTTAGTTTCTAGATTTACGACCAATTTCAAGGGCTGTACCTCTTCCACCTGATATAAGGGGGGTTTATAGTGCCAATTATCATACCAAAACGACGTGCTTTCTCCATTATCAATCCTTTGGAACACCTGATTCTGCATCTATTGTTTGGTCTCTAGAATTTCCTTTAGAGTTCCTGACATGTCCTGCGTTGGCTTTAAGATCCAAATACTTTTATGCTTTATGAATACATCGTGTATCCATTTCACCTATAAATCCTCCTTTTTGTAGCACAACCACCACAAATTCCGTCCCCTGCTCACTCTATGAATCATCCTTGCAGAATGAAGTCCCAGACCCCCCCTTTTGCTTAGGTCTGCAAATTTTGTTCCAACTAATCTTCGCTTTGCTTCTTTCTTGGTTTGAGCCACTCCACAAGAATTCTCTAAGTTTCCTGTCTATTTCCTTAAGGATATTTTTTGGGATGGATAAATGGTTGACCCAATAAGTAGTAAGATTGCTCAGTATTGCCTGAATTAGTTGTAGCCTGCCTCCATAGCTAAGGAACCGATTGCTTTACTGATTGATTCTTCCATGAATTAGTCTAGCAAAGATTTGCAATCTAACACTGATTCTTCTTTGAGAGATTGGTACCCCTAAGTATTTAAAGGGTAGACTCTCTTGTGTTAATTCCATCTTGATAGCTGTAGAAGCTACCTCTCTACTTGAGTTGCAAGATAAGTAGAAACAACTCTTCAGTAGGTTGCATCTTAGGCTTGAGATCTCTTGGAACTCCTTCATTACTTACAAGATTAGATTTTCTTAGCTCTGCAAAACAATAGCAGGTCATTTGCAAAAGCTAGGTGTCTGAGCTTCATACCTTTACATGTGCCATGGAACTGGAATTCTGGGTGCCTCTGTATGTTATTCGCGAGAAGAGTTGACAAAACCTCCATGCAAAGTACAAACAGGTAAGGGGGATAATGGGTCCCCTTGCCTTGAGACCCTCCTTGCTTTGATCAGGTTTGTAGGTTCCTCATCCACCAAGATTGTCATCGAAGCAGTGGTTACACATTCCTCTATCCATTTTCTAAACAGGGGAGGATAAACTAATGCTTCCAATATATTAAATAGAAAGTGCTAGTTGATTGAGTTATAGGCCTTTGCAACATCCATTTTTATGGTGCAATTCTTCATTCTCCTCTGATAATTATATCCCTCTAACAATTCCTGACATGGTAGGATATTTGTTCCCACTGATCTCCCCTTGATGAATTCATTCTGTTTTGGGCTGATTAACTTTCCCAGACTTGCTCTCAATCTATTTGCTAGAATCTTCGTGATGGTTTTGTATAGAAAGTCACAACAGGCTATTGGGTTGAATTGTTCCAGCTTCCTAGCATTGCTTTGTTTGGGGACAAGGTAGATAAACATTTTATTCCATTCCTTGAGGATTGTTCCTCTCTTATAGGACTCTCCCACTACTGCTAGGACTTCTCCTACAATATCCCAATGTTTTTGAAAGAATCTCTCATTGTATCCATCCGGTCCTAGGGCTTTGCTCATTGAAAAAATAGCATTCTTGATTTCTTCCCTTGTTATTTCTCTAACCAACTCCACCTTGTCTTCTTCATCAACCTTTTTAAGCCCTGCTAGAACCTCTATGGGTATAGCTCTTGTTGGTGGTGTAGTCCCATGCTGCCTAGTAAAAATACTCTTAAGGCAACCCTCTTTTTACCTTGTATGTCTTCATGGATCCGCCCTCTTTCATCTTCCAGCATTCTGATAGAATCCTTGCTTTGCCTAGCTGAAATTGAACTCGTAAAATATTTAGTGCATCTCTCTTCCTCCTTCATCCAGAGCACTCTAGATTTCTGCCTTAGTATTGGTACTAGTCAATAGTTGATTACACTTTTCCACCAGTGCAGATTCCCGTTTTCTTTATTGCAAATCTTCTGGTCTGTCCAATATTCTCTTCTGACATTTCTTTAGCTCCTCCAAAGCATCAGCTTTAGCTTTTAAATCTGGTTGAACTGTTTTTCTGCTGAACAGTTTCAGTTATCAGTCCCTGCATTTCTTCTCTGAGTACGTTTCTGAATTTAGGATTGTCCATGAAGTGATTGACTATTCTAAATGGGGTCTTCCTCTTCCTGTCACCTGTTAGCAATTCCACTACTATTGGACTGTGATTTGATACACTTGTATCATCAAACAAAGCACTGCTTGTTGCCTCTATCCACTTGTCATTAACCATACATCTGTCCAATTTTCTCACGAGAAACCATTCCCTGGATTGCTTATTGTTCCAGTATAAGAGTTACCGTACCATTTCCGATTAGCCAAACCTGTCCCTGAAGTTCTCAACAGTCTACTTGTTTCCAACTTCGCCCATCCCTTGATTCTTACTGACTTGAGAGTACAGTTATAGTCTTCAATAACTGTCCATGGCAGACTCATGATATTGTTAGTTTTCTCCATCGCCTTCTAAGCATGTAGTCTCTGGAATTTATGATTGTCCACATCCAACACTGTAGTTGCAATCATAGTCCCAGTGGCTTTAATCGACACCACAATGGATCAATTGATCTTTTTCAATATACTTCACTACATCCACTTTCTGAGGATTGAAGCCTATTATCACTCTCTCATTGAAATGGTGATCATGGTTACTCATTACCCTCCATCCTTTGCCTAGGAACCATAAACTCTCCTCCAATTGCTCCCTCTTTTTTTTGGTTTCCAATAAACCAACAAAATCTAACTTGCTGTTCTTGATAAACTCCTTAACCACAAGTTGTTTGTTTATGCTATTAAGGACTCTGACATTCCATACTGCTACCTTAATCATTTCCTCCTTTTACCTGCCCTTCTCTTATAGTTCCTATTTTACACCAATTTAAATAATTGTGACCAGTCAATTTATATTTTGTGATTTTAAACATCACAAGAATAACATCAATTACAACTAGTTTCTATTTATTAGCCATGGTAAAATAAATCAAATATACCACAAAAGTTCACAAAATATAAATTGACTGGACAGAACCTAAGGAAGAAGGAAGCAAAAGTATTTACTACTGCTCACTGGGCAAAATGAAGGCTAGGCTAAGTAAGACTCGTATAGGCTCTGATGCCATGTTATGAAGAAAGGTGATATGTATCTTATGCATTGTACAGATTATTGATACATATTTATAGTGGTTAGGAGTAACTGATTTACAGAATAATCTCCTATAATCGAGCAGAATATCAATCGTAACTAATATAATCATATCAAAACAGATTATTTGATTTTATCTAATCTGTAACAGGTACTATTACTGATTGTTACTCAATGAAATTAGAATTACCTAAATGTTTTATGTTTCTTAAGAATTCTGATTGAAATCGACTTAAATGGCATTTTAAAATGTTAAAGAATTTGAATAAGGAAGTGGATAGCTTATCCCTTATTGTACTGTTTCGCATTATGCTGCAATCAATTTTACAGATTTACAGTAGCAAGGAGTGAATATAACAGCTACCAGCATTTCTTGCTTCTTTCCCTTTTTTGTGTTGCCTCCAGATGGTATTTTCTGCCCTGGCTTTGGTCCAATCTGAGGTCGTTTGGTATTTCCAACATGTAGGAATTGCTTCTTCGAAATCTAAAGCTACTCGAATGGTGCCAGTAGACATAGTATGTACTTCCGATCTCTCATTTGCAATAATATCACTTGTGTATTGTGGTTGCCAACTTCCTAACTTAGTGGTTAACTTAAACTGGTTCAATTTCTGGTTGCAGGATCCAAGTGATCCTACAATTGGTTTCTTATTAGATGGTATGGACCGTCTTTGTTGTTTGGTGCGCAAGTACATTGCAGGTTAGACTGGCTTGGATATGGTTAATTTTTTTTTCCAAGTAATTCATATTATTTTGTTGATTATGAAGGTTGTGGTCTGCAGTTAGGCCTCCAAGGACCATCCATCAATGCATCTAAAATAAACTCTTTATTTCACTATGCCCCACTTCTACTGCTATATTGTAATCTGAGTTTCCAAGGGAATAAGGGTATAAATTCTCAACATTGTGAAACTACCCCATATTGCCCATTTACCTTTGTGAATGCTCTCATTGTCAATGATATAATGCTGATTAATTATTTCTTGATTTTCTGGTTGAGAAACTGGAACACCAAGATTTTAACTTTTAGTTGCATATCGTAATGTAATGGAAAACAGTTGCAACAGAGGTAGCTAGTGGCTGTCATTTCTGAGTTGCATCGTAATCTTATTATCTTTATCATGGACCATCTCCTTAATTGTCCAAGAGCTTAATGATCTTTTCCTTTTGTATTTTTTATGCCATTTTAGACTTGTGAGTTACGGGTGAATAATGAAATAATGATTTCATTATGAATTTTCACATCTGATGCAGCTATTCGAGGCTATGCATTATCATACCTTTCTTCATGTGCTGGTAGAATCAGATTTTTGCTGGGAACTCCTGGGATGGTGGCTCTTGATCTTGATTCTAGCTTGAAAGGGCTTTTTCAGCAGATTGTCCTACATCTTGAAAACATACCAAAACCACAGGGTGAAAATATTTCCACGATCACATGTGATCTATCCGTAAGAGATCTGTCTAAATCATAGTCAATGTTCTTGTAGTGGAAAGTTTTTTTGGATTTGAACTGATAATGTTCTTATTATTTTCATTAACTATTAATCCTGCTGAAGATTTAATTTATGGAGAGAACATAATGGAACTAAGCTGTTGTGGAACAGGAGTTTCGAAAGGATTGGTTAGCGATATTGATGATTGTCACATCGGCCAGGTCATCTATAAACATAAGACACTTGGAGAAGGCTACTGTCTCCACTGGAAAGGAAGGATTACTATCTGAAGGGAATGCTGCATACAATTGGTCCAGGTATTGATTTAATCCACCATATCTGCTATGTCAGGGGCACGAGACAAGGTGTCGACATGTTTATTTCTGCTTGTCCAAGAACGTTAGATATCATTAATTATTTCCTTGCAACACTTATTGGGATATTTTCTCTTGTACACATTTGATATAGTTATATCTTATCTGTACCTGGTCCCTAATGCTTCAGTTTATTTCTCAAATGTAGTCAGTCTGTTGATCGGGTTATTATATGTACTATATAGTGTAGAGCCTACTTCAAATTATTTGCTTAGCCTATGTGTATATATTTATATTTAATATATCTGTATATATATAGGGGTTAGATTACATAAGATTACAGGCAAAATTACTTACATATCCTTAAACACTGACACATAACACTAGTCCACAAGTTGGTGCAGAAATGTCATATGTACCAAGCTTGTTACAAATATATTCCAACTCAAGGTCACCTCTTAGGAATTTAGTAAATAAATCAGCTTGTTGGTCCTGTAAACTAACAAAAGAGTCCAGAAGCCCTTCTTTCAGAAGTTTTTCATAAATGAAACAACAATCAATCTCAATATATTTGGCCGCTCATGAAAATTTGGATCTGATGCTTTATGTAATGTTGCCAGATTATCACACAGTAGTTTCATAGATGTTGACTGGGCTTCTCCAATTTATGTGAGTAAATGTATCGCTTGTTGTAATTCATGTGGCCAGAACCGTGGTGCCATACTCCATTTGCTTAACATTAAGCAACAACACTTATTTAAAAAAACTTCTGGGAAATATCTTTGCTAGCTTCTTAGGGGTTTTTTGTAATTTCTTAAGCTTTTACTGTGCTATGCCACATATTTTAAAAATGACAGATGACCTTGCATCAAATACATGTCTGTCCTGTTTGGCTGAAAGGAGTTCTATGCTGCTTTCAGTTGGATTTGGTTAGTTTGTGTTCTGTTTTATTATGGAATGAAATTCGTGATACAATTGATAAAATTTGTGTAATTAATGATTTTTCTAATTATTACTACTACTACAACAACAACTACTACTACTACTACTATTCTTTTCAATTTCTACCCTACTTTTGATACCATATAAATGTAAACAAATGAGAGATTGCAAGAGTACCGCCTAAGGAAAATCATATGCTTAGCCTATGTATATATATTTTTATACAGTTGAGGTTACATAAATTTACTGGAATAATAACATAAATACCCTTAAATACTTGTTTCGTAGCATTTAGATATAGAACAATTTGGAACATGAAGCAAACGTTTAGGTGGGTCCCTTCTAATGCAGATGTGTTGATGAACTGGAGTCTCAATTGTCAAAACATGGAAGTTTGAAAGCTCTGTACTTCTACCACCAACACCTTACATCTGTGAGTTGTTATCTTTCTTACAAAAATGTTGACTCTTGAAGTTGAAAAGTTTGATTCCTGGGAGTGATTCAGTCTCCCCTTTTTTTTTGTTATGATGACAGATTTGAAACACTAAGTTGCTTTTGAATTCAATCTACCTTGCCTGGACCAATTCATATCTGGATTTTATGTTTCCTCTGGTGGATAGTTCTGGATTTTATGTTAAACCTAAAGAAACAGCACATTTCAATTAACTGTTGTTGTAATTAAAGGTTTTTAGGAACACTATGTTTGGACCGGAAGGACGCCCTCAGCACTGCTGTGCTTGGCTTGGTGTTGCCAGTAGCTTTCCAGAGTGTGCTTCCCCAATTGTTCCAGAAGAGGTAATCCGTTGACCTTTTCCTTTCTTTTTCATTTGTTAGCTTGTCGTGTCGGTTGGTGCAAGATCTGGATACTTGATAATTATTTTTCAAAAAGTTATGAATAGTCAGAAAATTAAAGCTAAAATACAAAAGAGAAGATAATATGCAAACCCTACATTGGAGAAACCAACTTCACAAGAATCTGCTCTAACCCCGTGTGTTAGAATCAACTTTCTTGAATTCCTTCTTTAGTTTTGCATCAACAGCAGTACTGCTTTTGCCTATGCCAGCGACCTTTCTTCATTCGTGCACGTACATTCTCTCTTGGGTAGATTGCGGCTGAAACTATTATGGTTTATAATGAATCCTCTTTTATTAAAAATTCAAATATAAAGGCTGCTAAAATAATTTAGTGAACACGTACATCATTAAACAGTCAAATAAAAAGACATGCCACAGTTAAGGTGGTCACACAAGTGTCTTTATACTAAAATCTCATATATGGCTTTGAGCTCCCGAACAAGTGATGTTATCCAATGGATTCATCACCATAGCATTACTAAACTTACCAAAAAATTAAAAAGAATAAGTGTAAAAGAAAAATAATCAATACATTGAAAATTAGTATTTAATCAACAACTTTCAATTAAAGTATCAAAATTAGCCTGGACTTCATTGTTTAGCACTTTAATACCTGAACTCTCACTTGTATCAAATATAAACGTTAGTCCCTGTTATTGACCACCGTTAATTGAAATGATGTAACTTGCCATATGCATTATTTTTTATGTTTTGACATACATGACATGACACCTGTACTGTTTTCTAAAGCACATTTACATTTTCATTTGAAGTATTAACAAAAAGGAAACAATCCACATAACCTTGTTTTGTAAAACAAAAGCTGAAAAGAAAGCTTCGATATTTGGATTTAATTATTCAATTTCAAAAAGTAAAGAGATGGTAAATTACATCCAGCTGCACTGAGCGCTTTGATTCATTTCTTTCCAACAGAAAGAGGACCCATGAGAGTTTCTGATGATGAACTAGGAACTTTCTTGACCATACCATATCTTGGAACTGAAAACCTTTCACTTCCTGATGTTGGTTTTCTTTCCATCAACATCTCCATCAATTGATTAACTCCCTATTTGTGCATTTCTCCCTTTCATAATGTTTGTGCTACCAGTAACAGTACCTATGGCAGGGAATAATGTCACCCGCAAATCCATCAGCCACAATGTATTGGTATGATGCCAGTGAGTAATATCTTCTTGAATTGACTATGTCTCTCTCTGCAGCCTTTTGGCTGATAAAGATCCAAATTGCAACATTGTTTGTG
The DNA here is from genome assembly GCA_025629785.1 of Erythroxylum oxycarpum. Taxonomy (NCBI): domain Eukaryota; kingdom Viridiplantae; phylum Streptophyta; class Magnoliopsida; order Malpighiales; family Erythroxylaceae; genus Erythroxylum; species Erythroxylum oxycarpum. The sequence continues at coordinate 20,559,144 of JAOTAZ010000220.1, read as the reverse complement.
AACCTTGTAGAATTCACAAAAGTAATCTTAACTTGTCATTCTTGTAGAATTCACTAAGACAAACAACACAATGAAAAGGCTTGTTTATGCTCATAATCTCTTTGTAAAGAATGCTGTAATGCATCGGTAAAAGCTTGATCTAGCCCTGAACCTTGTAGGTGGAAATTTTGCTGTAATTGCCTTTGAAATTCATTAGTCCCAGCCATTTCTGGACACCTATTAGATTAAGACAATGAAGAGGAAGATCTTATAAGAAGTCTAACAAGCTAGTTAAGAAGACCAGCTATGAAAAACACAACAGCTAGAATGGCTATTATAAAGGGCTTATTTCTCCAGAAGAAGATTGTTTCTGATAATCACTTAGCAATGGTGGAGGTGAAGAAGCTGTTGAGATCAAAAATACATCATGGGGATGGTGGTTAAAGAGATTAGCTTCGTTCTTAATTTGACATCAAATGCAGAACATTTCTCTCAATCAGCATGCCTGAACATCGTAACTTTTCTCGACTTTTAATTCTTTAACATTCCATCACTTTTGTGATGCTTTCCTGTATTGTTCTTAGGTCATAACAACCTCAAAAGGCCATATTCTTTGAAAAGAAGTAAAAATTAGTACACGTGACAAGCCATGTCAGCTTAGTTAATGGTGATCACTAATAGGGACTAACATTGGTCTATATTTGATACAAAGTGAGAATTCTGATATTAAGGGGTGCTAAAACATGGAGTTTGGGCTAATTTTGATAATTTGCTTAAATTTGCGGATTAAAAATATCAGTTTTCTCAACTATTAATTAGGTTAGGGTCCCTTATGTATAATACTAAAATAATTCATCTATGTTCCAAGATAGGATATCAAACTACTGTAGTCACGTAAAACCAAGTCAACTGTCGAGAACTTCAGAAGGTGGTGGAGAGAACGGGTTTGGCTGATTTGAAATGGTATGGTAATTCTTATACTTGGACCAATAAGCAATCGGGGGATTGTTTTTGCTGAAAAAATTGAACCGATGTATGGTTAATGACAAGTGGATAGAGATCTACCCAACAAGTAGCGCTTTGTTTGATGATTCAACTATATCAGATCACAGTCCAATGGTGGTGGAACTGCTAACAGGCGATAGGAAGAGGAAGACCCCATTTAGGATCTTCAGTCACTTGATGGACAATCTTGACTTCAGAAACATACTTATCGAGGAGATGCAGGGGGCCATACTTGGATCAAAAGGATATCAGATGACCGTGAGACTTAGAGCTTTGCAAAATCGACTGAGATTGCTTAGCAGGAAAACAGTCCAACCAGACTTGAAAGCTCGAACTGATGCTTTGGAGGAGCTAAAGCAATGTCAGAAGAGAATATTGGATAGACCAGAAGATTTGCAACTAAGAACACAGGAAGCTACATTGGTGGGAAAATATAATCAACTGTTGAATATTACCAATACTCTATTAAGGCGGAAATCTCGAATGCTCTGGATGAAGGAGGGTGAGAGATGTACTAAGTATTTTATGAGCTCAATTTCGGTTAGGAGGAATAAGAATTATATCCGAATGTTGGAAGATGACACGGGGCGGATCCATGAGGACATCGAAAATAAGAAGAGGTTTGCCTTAGAGTACTTTACTCGGCAATTTGGGACTATAATGCCAGTAAGAGATATACTCGCAGAGGTTCTAATAGGGCTTAAACAACTTGATGAAGACGACAAGGTGGCGTTGGTAAGAGAAATAACAAGGGAAGGAATCAAGAATGCTATTTTTTCAATGACCCCGACAAAGCTGCAGGACTAGATGGTTATAATGGGAGATTCTTAAAGAAGTGGTAGCAGCAGTGGGCAAGTTCTATAAGAGAGAAACAGTCTTCAAGGAATGGAATAAAATGTTTATCTGCCTTATTCCCAAACAAAGTAATGCAAGGAAGATGGAATAATTCATGCCCTTAGCTTGCTGTAATTTTCTATATAAAATCATCACGAAGATCCTAGCAAATAGACTGAGAGGGAGCTTGGGGTAGTTAATTAGCCTAGAATAAAATGCTTTTATCAAGAGGAGATCAGTGGGAACAAATATCCTACTATGTTAGGAATTGTTAGAGGGCTATTACTCTAAGAGGAGAATGAGGAATTACACCATAAAGACGGACCTTGCAAAGGCCTATGACTCAAATCAACTAGAGCTTTCTTTTTACTATATTCAAGGCAGTCGGCTATCTTACTCTGTTTAGAAAATGGGTTGAGGAATGTGTAACCACTGCTTCTATGGCAATCTTGGTGGATGGAAAACCTACAAACCTGATCAAAGCAAGGAGGGACTTGAGGCAAGGGGATTCATTATCTCCTTGCTTGTTTGTCCTATGCATGGAGGTTTTGTCAACTCTCCTTGTGAATACCATACGGCGACACTCAGAATTCCAGTTCCATAGCAGATGCAAAGGTATAAAGCTCACACACCTAGCTTTTGCAGATGACCTTCTATTGTTTTGCAAGGCTGAGAAAAACTCAATTGATATAATCATGCAAGCAATGAAGGAGTTCCAAAAGATTTCAGGTTTAAGAAGCAACCCTTAGAAGAGCTGTTTCTACTTATCTTGCAACTCAAGTAGAGAGGTAGCTTTTACATCTATCAAGATGGGCTTAACACAAAGGCGACTACCCTTCAAATACTTGGGGATACCAATTTTTCAAAGAAGAATTAGTTCTGTGGATTGTAATCCTCTGTTGGACTTAATTCATGGCAGAATCAACCAATGGAGCAATCGATTCCTTAGCTATGGAGGCAGGCTGTAGCTAATTCAGACAATATTGATCAATCTTACCGCTTATTGGATCAACCCTTTATCCATCCTCAAAAGTATCCTTAAGGAAATCAACAGGAGACTTAGGGACTTCTTGTAGAATGACTCAAACCAAGGTAGAAGCAAAGTGAAGATCAGTTGGGACAAAATTTGCAGAACTAAGCAATAGGGGGGATTGGGCTTCCATTATACAATGATGAAACATTGGGTGAGTAGGGGGCAGAATTTGTGGTGGTTGTGCTACATAAAGGAGGATTTATGGGTGAAATGGATACCCAATGTAAACACAAGAGTATCTTGATTCTATAGTCAAGGCAGGATATGTCAAGGACTCTCAAAGAAATTCTAGAGACCAGACAATGGATGTAGAATTAGGTATTCCACAGGATTGGGAATGAAGCACGTCTTTTTGGTATCATAATTGGCACTGTAAAGGTCCCCTATCTAAGGTGGAGGAGGTACAAGCCTTGAAATTGGTGGTGAATCCAACTACTAAAGCAAGTATGCTCATTTGAAATAATCAATAGATATGGCCCTTCCACAATAGTAGAAGTGCTAGCCTCATCATGGAAGAGTTGCCTCGATGTCAGGCAGGAGAGCAGGATGAAATTCAGTGGCTAGCAGATAACTCAAGGAAGTTTAACACAAAAGCCTGCAAAACACTGTTACAGGCTACACAGAGCACAAGGTAGGAGTGCGCAGCCTTAGTATGGGATAGTGATCTTAAGCTAGCTCACTCATTCATCTTATGGATGGGAATCAATGGAGGTTTGCTTACAAGAGATAAGATCAGGTTCTTCATTTGCAATTTGAATTGTAAGTTATGTAATGCTGAACTAGAAAGTTTGGAACACCTCATGATTCTATGTAGCTATACAAGACAAGTTTGGGTTCTGATACAGATTATTCTTAACGTGGCCTGACCTATGGATTCTTGGAGTGAAACTATTGCTTGGCTGGGGAAACTTAAGAGTGTATAATGCGACTGATTTCAAAGCTATCAAGTTAAGTTGGGCAGCCTTGGTGTACTACATATGGAAAGAGCGCAATTACAAAGTATTCAAACAAGAAACTAGAAGCAATGAAATGTTTTTCAGGTCATTTTCCTACATTGCAGATTGGTCACGTTAGCTAGAGGAATAGCTGCAAATCTGACAAGTAGCACGAAGAGCAGATGGGGATTGGAGCAATACTTGTCTAAGTGGTCTCGTAAGTTTCCCTCGATCTCAAGATGTAGACGATTACTAGGAACCACAAATCTTTGTAATCTAGATACTTAGGATTATACTAGTTTTTTGTCTTCTAGATTGTATATATATTTTTATAATGAAATCTATTAATTTTCGAAAAAAGAAAAACTACTGTAATAATATTTCCTATATAGGGATAACGTACTAACAACAAATCTCTACAATTTGCTTGCTCTTACTGAAATTCAATTAAATCCTACCACCTCTCTCCTCTATTTGTACTTAATACATGAACCTAACCCTTAATCCAGTCTGCATTTGTTAAGAGGTTTGATATTTGTATGTTATGTAACTTTTATAGGAATATTTTACCTTCCATGTACTTAGGTATCCTATTGATGCAAAATAACTTAAAGTATGTAAAAGAAATAAAGGAGCAAAGATTAGTCAACCACAAACTTTAATTTGGTGGGATGAGGATTGAAAATTAAGTTGACAACAGAAGATAAGAGCTGAAATTTAGATTATGTTAGGATTCCTTATTAGTTTGGAAGTAGTAGTAAGTTAAATATGTTATTTTATTTTACGTATGTTATTCTAGTTATTTAGGACTTAATATAATTTTTATTAGAATATGATTAAATTTGTTAAGAACCCTTTCCTTTCAGAGTAAGGGTTCTAAAAACATCTATATAAATATATGTATATTCAGCTCTTCAATGACAAGCAATCTGAAATTTTTATACAAACTTGAGTTTTCAACTAGAAGGTGTGATGCTTTCTTCTAAGAGTGATTCTTAGAACTTAAGAGTAATTCCTAATTTTCTACTCTCCATTGTTTGTGTTCTTCAAAAAATTCCAGCCATCTTAAACCTAAACTACAACTATATTAAACTCTGAAATTCTGAGCCCAAATTTCTAGTAATCAAATCCTAAAAACCCAACCATACCAGTATTCCTAGCCAAAATCTAACCCTGAAGTTTGATATTCCAGCAGTCTAACATCAGCCCTATGTCCTAATTTTGTAATTTTAGCTACGGTAGATATTAAGTTGCTGGACTATCAGGTTTGATGGTTGAATTTTGATTAGGAATGTAGAATTTTTAGATTTTGTATGGCTAGAATTTTAAGGTTTGGTTGCTAGAAGTTTAGGTTTAGGATTTGATGGTTTAATATGGCTGGAATATGGGTTTGAGATGGTTAGAATGTAGGTTTGAGAGGGCTGGAATTTAGGTTAGGGTTGACGGAATTTAGAGAAGAAACACAAAGAATGAAAAGTAGGGAGCTAAGAATCACTCTTAGAAGAAAGCATCACACCTTCTAGTTGAAAACTCAAAGTTACAGAAAAATTTCAGATTGCATGTTGTTGATGAAAGACTAAGTACATATATGTAGTATTCTTAGAATCCTTATTCTAGTACGAAAAGGATTTCTAATTTAAATCCTAATATAATAGAAATTCTATAAGTCCTATTCAACTAGAATAATATATCTAAAATAGAATAACATTATACTACTACTTTCTATCCTAAAAAGCACGGATACATACACGGACACGCGACATGACACGGATACGCAACATGACACGGACACGGACACGCGACACGGACACGGTGACACACCAACTTCTAAAATTTGGTGGACATGGACACGGTATATATATATATATATATATTATAAAATTTAGAATTAAGAATT
>JAOTAZ010000220.1:20530102-20541196 GCA_025629785.1 Erythroxylum oxycarpum | reverse complement strand
CAATTTACAATTTTTCAAATTAAACTTCACCTAAAGCATAAACATCAAAATTAACTTAGGATATCTCAAATTCATCATTAATCCAAGCTAGTTCAAGCCTCAATTTCACAAAACCCCAATTCTCAAAATTTGACATAACCCCACTTTCAAATTAATCCAAAATTAAGCATCATCCAAACAAAATCTCTAAAATTAACTTCATAAAACTCAAATCCAAGTCCTTTGCCATATTTCTAAACCAAAAACTCAAGAAAATCTCAAAGTTCAAATTTTTCTCTTACCTCTTTCTCTCTCTATTTTTCGGCCATGTGAACTCCAAAGCTAGCTTCCACCTTCTTCAACCTTTTTCCTTTACGAAACAACCGAAAATCACTCTTGAACTCATGTAAAAATCAGATCTTGCTTGTTCTCTTCTTCTCCTACCCCTTCTTCTCTCACCGTCGCTCACCCCTATCTTCTCTTTCTCTTTTATTCTTCTCTCTTTCTTTTGCTTGTTTCTAGAAAAATCGTGAGTTAATAGCCTTATACGACAACTCTCCCATATGCTTCTACCATGTCATTTAATGACCTCTTCACTAAATAATTGCCACGTCTTGCCTTAACGAAAATATCTACTTACTGTTTCAATACTTAAAACCGATATCTTAACTCCTTGGTCGGTCGTGTAACAAATGCCATTTAATCAGACTGGTCGGTTGAAAGAGCAGATCGATCGGACGAGTAGCAGAAGGGTCGGTCGGTCGGCCAGACCGCTCGGCTAAGTGCCAAAACAAAGAAAGATAGTCGGTCGGCCGTGGAATAGCATATCAATCAAAGCAAGAAAATAAAACAGGTCAAAGATCAGTCGGCAGAGTCAAAGGGAGCTCGGATACATCAAAAAAATACAAGGTCGACCAAAAGGCAAAGAAGTCGGCCATAATCAACGCAACTGATAGGAGCTCGGATGTCAATTAGGAATTCACTCGGTCAAAGGGAGCTCGGATTCGGTCAGTCAAAGGGAGCTCAGTTAGTCAAAGAAGAGCTCGGCCAATCAAAGCTAAGAGATTCACAATCAAAGTAAAGAGGTCGGTCATCCAGACCGCTCGGCCAATATAGAGCTCGGCCAAAATAACAAAGCAAAGAGCTCAGTAACGAGCTCATCCAGAACAAAGAAAAGACCAAAGAGCTCGGTAATGAGCTCAGCCAATATAACAAAGGGATCGTTCGGCCAGAAAGGATCAATTGGCCTCAAAAGGATCAATCAGTCAGTTAATCACCATATCACTCTATCGTTCGGCCATTCACTTTAGCATTTCTATCGATCGATCATTTTATTTTATCGATCTGTCACTTAGTCTACCAGATTTTCATTTTTATCTCAATCAATCAAAATTCTATTCGATCGGCATTATCCGATCCGACCAACATCATGCAAGTACTATCTGTACCGCTCGGTATCAATAGTATATCAATATACTGCTCATGCACATTATGTCTCTATTGATCGGTATTCATCTCAATACCCACAATGAATCGGTACAGTGTCTCCTAGCATTCCTGCCGCTTGGTCTCATCAGATCCGATCGGCATCGAGCTACAATCCATACACAATAACTATATTCGCCCTCAGATCACTTCATCATGTCATGTCACTTTTCATTTTAATTTCTCAATTCCCAATCATTTCACTCTGCGATCGCTCGACCAATACGATCGCTCGGTAGTACGACCATTCAGTCAATGCGATCGCTCGGCCAGCGCATATGATCCCACTTCATACTCTCTCCTTATGCTGCAATTTTCGTCCATCACTAATGCCATACGACAACTTCATTAGCTTACTTTCTTGTTAATGCTTCCTAAAACTTAAATATTTCGTGGGCTGAAATTCGTGGGCTTCTCTTAGCTACAATCTTCCTTATTCTTTTAATTGCAAAGTTAAAGACTATTGAAAAGGGCTAAAGGCCCACTTACTTCTTTTTAAATTCTAATAACTTATAAAACTCTCAAATCATATAATTCTTTTTAAATACTAACAATGCCTCACATCATATAATAATCATAACCTACACAATAAAATCCTCAATTTATTCCAACCAAATAAACAAATTATCAAAGTAAAACCTCAAAATAATTTAAACATGCTTAAAAAGGAATCGGGGCCCAACAAATATATCATCTGTGCATCATTATTTTCTAGATTTCAGTAACAAAACTACATTGAAAGAATAAATAGTTTTGTACTTTCCTTAGTCTTTTGACGAAAAATTCACAAATTTGTGAAGTTAAAAAACTTTGCTAGTTTATCCACAGTTGGTAGTTTGTTTTTCATTGCACGCCATAGTGTGGTTGAAACTTGAGGTTATTGGTGATTGAACGAAACAATTATAGTCCAAGTAAGTGTTTCCAAATTGTTAAGAAGAACCTTCCTACGTGATTAATTAGTGAAAATATCATTGCAACTGTGCTTCCATATAATTGTGCCATTGTTAGTTTTAATGGTTTCATGAATAATTTCTGATTTCAATGGATTGTGGATTGGTGCTCATCTAATAATCTCCTTCTTTGATAGAGCTTCTACAATTGTAAATCCTTGGTGAATTAGTGGTCTAAGGACTGAAACGTCAACTATTTTTCTCCAAAAGACCCCTAGATAGCCAATTATCTTGCCAAAAGTTGGTTTACTCACCATTTCTAATGAGATGAATGAAATCAGGTCAAAATTTTTCCCTTATCTGAAAGATGGCTACCATAGTTAGAGAGACATAGTTTTTCACATTCAAGTCGTACACTTTTTTTTATAAAGTAATTGTGAATTCACTTACACCAAAGAGACTGCTTGCCAGTTATAAGTCTTCACAATCTTTTAATGAGCATAGTAGTTTTCATAATTTTGAGAGAAATTATGATGAGACCTCTTTAATCATTAGGAATACACACATCATTTATCTTGACCCTGTTGGGAGTTTCTTTACAACCAGACCATACAAACTTATTGAGGATATTTTCAATGGCTTTGATGAAACAAGAAAGGCAATGTGAACTGCTTAATAGACATTGATGGAGTTCAAAATAAAATCAATATGCTTAAGCTCTACTTGCAGTGGAGAGGTTTCTAGGTTGCATATTGTGAATTGTGTGAATGTATTGATGGCTTAGATGGAATGAAATCGATTTAATTTTGAACACAATCTATTAGGTTGTGAAGAGTCATTAGCTCGCGAAATTAGAGATCTGGATTCTTTGGCTAAATTATGCAACTTAATTAGGATTCAGTGTTAGTTTGTCACCCTATAAGTTGTCACATTCATTGATAATTTTAGGTCTTTCAACTAAGTAGCTTTCCTAGTATTTTTCATGAAAACGAGTAGTTAAAGCAACAAGGAAGGCATTAATTAATTAAAAAAATGTATTTGTAAATTTTAAATCAATAACAATTCTACTGGCCTTCGAGTTATGAATAAAGCTAGTAGCCAGTTGAGAACGTGATGTTGTCGAGTAACTGGATCGATATGCATTACAAATGTGTGCCTTTGCTTCAAAAGGCTATAATGACATTCCAACCAAGCTATTTACTAAAAACATAACTTAGTCGAGTAACCGGATCGACATTCATTACCAATGTTTTCTTTCGTGTAAAAACACTATGTCCATGTCCACAAAAGTGTTAAAAATATTTTCTAATAAAACCTATCGAACTTGTAAATAGCTTAACTTTTTATGAAAACATACTTATGATTAGTTACAAAGTTTGGTTGACCAAACAATACTTGTGTTCTTTGTGATTTTATGTTGTTTGTTGTTTTGTTTGCTTGAGGACAAGCAAACATTTAAGTGTGGGGATGTGATAAGTGTAAATTGCATCATATTTTAGGGCATAGTCTGATATGTGTTCGGTCATTAATTTAATCATTTAGTATGTATTTAGGTTAGAATTGTGTTATTTATTAATTATTTGTGTTTTACGTGTTTTAAGGATTAGTACAAGCTTTTGAGCTTAAATATTATGTTTTTGAGGTATTTTGATGTGTTTGTTAGTGTTTCAGGGTCAATATCAAAGAACGGAGAAGTTTCGAAAGACATTTGGATCAAAACAACAACCTACGATTGTGACAGAAGCTCTAGGAATGACCCACAGTCATGGCTTACATGCTATGATTATGACAAAAGGCTCAGATGTGAGCTATGATAGTGGCCTGGTTCGGTTAGACGTGCAGACACTTATGAACTTCACATTTTGAGAGATTTTTTGGATCTTTCATACCTTGAAAGAGCCCTAGGATTACCTAAAACATAAGAGACTATTTAAAGAACAACAAAAGGAGAGAAAAGGAGAGCTTTTTTGTGCAGCCACTTTTGGAAACCTTAAGAGAGAATAGAAAGAGAAAGAGAGGAGGAAGAGGAAGAAGAAGTAGTCTCTACATGCGATAAGTGTAAATTGTATCGTAGTTTAAGGCACAGTTTGATATGTGTTTAGCTGTTGCTGTTAGTTCAATCATTTAGTATGTGTTTAGGTTATATAATTGTGTTAGTTTGTTAATTATTTATGTTTTAAGTGTTTTATGAGTTAGTATAAGTCTTTAAGCTTAAACATTATGTTTTTGAAGTATCTTGATGTGTTTGATAATATTTTAGGGTCAACATCGAAGAACGAAGAAGTTTCAGAGACATTCAGGCCGAAACAACGGCCCATGCCACAATCGTGACAGAAGCATCAGATTTTGCGCACGATCGTGGCCTGCATGATCGTGACATAAGCCCAGGAAATGGCCCACACCGAGCATACGCGTAAACACTTAAGAATGTTAAGTTTCGAGAGATTTTTTGGATCTTTCAGAATTCGAAAAAACTATAGGGCTGTTCAGAACACAAGAGGATATTTAAAGAATAAGAAAAGAGACAGAAAGGGAGCTTTTGGATAAACTACCTTGAAAAAAACCCTAGAGAGAAATCATCAAGATATAGCGGAAGAGAAGAAGGAAGAGAGAAGAGGGGAAGAAGCTGACTCGACATACTTCCCAGATCAAGAGGTTTCCCAACGTCGCTGCCTCCCATCATCCATTTAGATTGTATTTCTTATTTAATTTCAGTTTTATTATTGTATATAATTTGATTGAACAGTTGATGATAGGATCTAGAATGTTGAAGATGTTCTAAACTCAACTTCATAATTTTATTCTTGAAGTAATAGAAATCTAATATTTATGTGTTTATTGGATCTGTTGTGGTTTGATTTTGCAATTGCATAATTTGATAATAAACTGAGTGGGTGAATCGAATGAAAAACAATTAAATTGGACTAACGAGAGTTAGGTGATTTAATAAAGACAATAATGAATCAGATCGAGAAATTGTGTAAAGAGAGATCTTTCATAGGTTTCTGATATTTTATTAGAGAACTTTAGAACTAATTAGAGTTTTGGATAGGTTGTAAATTGAGAGATTGCAACCCCCATAATTTGACTAAGGTTTATGATTTAAAGTTAATGGTTATAAATGGAAAAAGAGTAATCAACCTTAAGATAGTCTAGAACCAACAATCCAATAATTTATAATCAGTTAGGTTAGCATTAAGGATAGGTAAAATTCTCTTTATCTCAATTGGTAATTTCTTTCGGTTGATTCTTGGTTGTGTTGCAAATTACTTAGTAATCAGTATTTTCGTGTTTGATTCTTAAATTGATTGATTGAATTAAATTCTCGTATTAGTTTCGTGCAACTTGAATTTATGTTATTATTTTTGACCTTAGATTTTAGGATTAGATTAACTCCTCCCTCGTGGGATTGACACCTTTGGTGGGACACTAACAAACCGTGCGCTTGCGGATTATTGAAGGCTAATAATTAAAACTTATACACAACCAACCTCATGATCAATGTGCTTCCCAGATAAAGAGGTTTCCCGATGCTGCTGCCTTCCCAGATCAACGTTTCTATTTCTTTTTCGTTTTAGTCTTATTCATGTATAAAGTTGGGATGGATTGTACGATGATAGATGGTAGAATGTTGATGATGTTCTAATTCTTCTTCGAAATTTTATTTTGATTTAATGATAATTTATTCGATTATGTTTATTGGATGAATGTTGTGATTTGATTGCATTCTTGCATAATTCGGTAATAAACATAGAGGGTGAACTTTATGAAAAACAATTAAATCAGATAAACGAGAGTTAGGCGATTTAATAAAAACGTGACAAATCATATTGGTAATTATACGAAGAGAGATTCTCTATGATATTCTGATAGTTTATTAGAGTGTTTTAGTTCTAGTTAGGGTTTTGGATAATTTGTGAATTGAGAGATTACAAATTTTATAATCCAATTAGGACTTATAAATTAGAGTTTAATGGTTATAACTCGAGAGAGAGTAATCAGTCCTAGGGTCATCTAGAACCTTTTTTTTTTTTGAAGAAAGTAACATATAATCAGCTAAGTTAGCATTAATGATAGATAAAATCTCCTTTCTCATAACTTGGTAAGTTCTTTGGTTGATTTCCATTGTGCATGCTTGTTGCTCAATTGTTAATTCCTTTATATTTAACTTCTGATTTAATTGGTTGAATTCAATTGTCGTATTTACTTCCCGTTGCATTGATTATTTTTAGTTTCATATCTTTTCAGCCTTAGATTCTTAGGATTAGATTAATCTTCCTCCTTGTTGGATCGACACCTCTTATACTACAGTTACGACCTGTGCGCTTGCAGTATTTATAGGCTTATCAAATTTAAAGCTCGAAACAACATGATCAATCGATTACTTCTTTCATAAGGAAAGACATAACATGTGCTAGTTTTGTTTTCATTCTATTAATGTTCAATTTTAATAGAACAATGACTAAGAATAATTTAGGGATAATACATACATATAATATGAATTTTATAATTATAATCTCATTATAATTTCATTTACAATGTACAATTATCCAATGAGCTTTTATTATATACATCTAAACATGTACAAGATAAAAAATATCTTTAAATAACTGTCACTAAATTACAACCGGAGCAATTCGATGTAGGACATAAACCAATTTTAAGGTCTTGCACCTCCCACTGCTACTTCTTATATCATTGACTCTACCCTTATCGCCTATTGTGAAGAATTTATTACCAAAACATAACTTTTAGCCCAACTAAAACACAACCTGGACCAAACCAAACGTTGGATGGCTCAATAGGCAAATCATCACAAGCAGGATAAAGAGTTTAAGGGGATCGAATTTTTGTTAAATTAAGGCCTTACCAACAAATCTTGATGCGCCGTCAGCAATTAGAAAAGCAATAAAAGTGACTTATGACCATTTTCGAGTTCTTTGATGGATTAACATGGTTGCGTATGAACTAGATCTTCCAATAATAATAAGGATTCAACTAGTATTTCACATTTTGTTGCTCCATTTATGCAAAGGAAACCCAGAGAACTAGGCGTGCCCATTGCCTTCTTTGGTTGATGAAAGAAACCAACCAACCTTAGAACTTACACTCTGTCAACAATGAGTGATCAGATTCGCCTACTCTTAGTGTACTAAGAGGTAACCAATGGAGGAAGTTACATGGGAGAATTTAGATGACTTTCAGAAAGCTTATCCTCAGTTTGACTTAGAGGACAAGGTCACTTCTTAGACGGGTGGTAAATAATAAGGATATGGATCATTGGCAACTGCAAAATATTTAGTAAGGTCCAAACGTATATTGAAGAAGCTAAGTTGGTGCAAAGAACAAGTAAATATTAAGATAATCAAATAAAATAGTGTCCCCTTCAATATTGAAATAGATCTTAAAAGCTACTGTTCTAAATGCAGCCAAGGAAGAGGATCGCACTGCTTGAGTATACCCGAATTTAAGGCCATCTAAAAAAACCTGATGACTAAGAGAAAGTGCATGTGTACCCTAAACAACAATTTAAGGATGGAATAACCGTAGGTTGGATTGAGTGGATGGAAGGCTAATGCAGTTGGTTCTTTCGTAGTCTATGCAATTAATCACCTAAGCCACCTACAACCCTGTCTTGTACCTTTGATTCAATCAGTAGACAATTCTTAATTATGGAGCTCCATTGCCGGGTCCTGTAATACAGTGTGAGTTGTGTGTATTGACAGGATTAAGGCTTGCATTGCATGGGAATTTCAATTAGGAAATAAGAAGCTTGTACTTGAATCTGATTCTCAGGGGCTATTCATCTCATCTGCCTGTCGTGGTGGGCAAGTTTTCAACCCAGCATCACCTCTTGTTGATGCTATTCAACAATTCTTGACAAGAGCTTGGTCTGTGCATATAAATCATATATAGCGTGAAGCATACTCCTATTCCCATTGGCTCGCCAATCTGGCATTCTCCCATGAGTTAGGACCCAATAACCACCTATTTGAAGATATTACAGCATTGCAGTACCTTGTTCTAGTATTGTACCTTTGTTTCTTGTAAAATTGTTTATTACAAAATTAAAAGAGGAGTGCAGGAATTTGGCGGCATGTTTACGTTTAATCAACTATGAATAAAATAGACACACACTTTCTACATAAAATATATTTGTTTGTGAATAAAAGAAAGGATACCAGGAACTTGGTAAGCTATGTGCACTTAATCAAATATAATTTAGAAGAGGCACAAATATTAGTTTGCGTGTACTATGTTTTACCTACAGAACCCATGGAAGGAAGTATAGTCAAGATAAAGCTGGTAAGTAGCGAACTCAGCGGAGGTGATGCCTACAGAAATGAAAATGGAAAAAGCAAGTTCAGAATCCTTCAGCAATTAATGTCAACGGAAGTAAACTAGCATGCAGGACTTGGAACTAAACCTTAGAGTTTCCTTTGTCCCACGACGAACTTTGCATCTGATTGTCGGAAGACCAAGGCGCTGGTGAGCTTCATACCGATGACAACCAGAAAATCCTTTGATAAAGATCAAACCAAGTATATGCTTGTCAACTTTGAAAATGCACGAGGATGGATAGCAAATTAATACTTCAAATATCAGAACATAAACAAGTCGCGTACCGTAGTAGTCTCCGTCAACCTCCAGCACATCAATCTGTGCAGCCACAATTGATGCTTGTTAGAAAAATCAATTTATCACATGGATTGTCTCCGCGAAAGGAAGCAAGTTTGTTGGTCCAAACAAGATTATTTAGAATTTTTGTTCACTATAACTCTTTAATATGGTATGGAAACTGAGTACAGTTAATATTCCGCACTTCAACACTACACAACGATTTATTCCTTAGCATTTCAACACTACACAACGATTTATTCCCTATCATTTTATTTGGAACTTATTGCAGCAAGTTTGGAGTTTGCCATCTATAGAATAGCTTTTCCTCTCATGTAACTCATCTACTTTCCTCAGATTTAGGCATGAGTTCCTTGACTTGGAGAAATTCATAAAACTGTTTTAAGAAGAACAAAAGGGATGAAGGGGATTAAAGAGTAGTTACAGGGACTTGGAGACCAATTTCTTTGATACTGTCCATCAGTTCCTTAACTTTATTTGGATCATTAGCTCTGGTTCGCATAAGAGGTCTCCTTATTTTGTCAAGTGGAATCTCCGTAATCACTGGCCCTCCTCTCTCTGTACTAAGCTTCTTATCTCCATTACTACCAGGGACAGCCCCTAAGACAAATCAATCAATCACCCACTTCCATAAGAAAAAGGATCAAAACATTCCCTCTTACTAAGAGACAGATAGAGATGAAGTACCGGTAGAGGAAGAGGCCGAGATAGACAAGCTCCTAAAGTTTATAGTTGCCAGTCGCATCGCCAAATTCGCCATTGTTACAGCTCCTCTCTTTGTTACTCCAGACAATTGATAAGTAACGTATCGGCCACATGATATATATGATCAAAATATCCCAACTTTATCACAGCCGTTAATCTTTTTAGACCTGAAAAGGCCATATATGGTGGCCCAGGATACAAAAATGCTTCGTATCTCATTTTCTCCTCTCCTTGTAGGAATCAATGGCTGCGATTGCGTCGATTAACGTTATTCCGTATGTACACATTCTTCATCTCAGTCTATATATTCGTATTATCCTTCGAAGCAAAGCTTACGTGGGCATTTCTAACATTCCATTCTTTGTTCCGAAATTTGGAAAACATACAGAAGGGGAAAGACTCAATTTTTCTATTAATAATGGTCTATATGCTGAAGGGGGGAGACATTAAGAATTTTTCTATCAGTATTGGTATGTAACAAGACTCGGCCTTAATCTCTTTTATGTTTGCAGTAAAGATAGATGAGCTTATCAAAAAATTCAAGTAGATGTACTTTACTGTACATTATTTGCTGACAATATTGTCTTACTAGATGAGACAAGGGAGGGGGTCAATGTCAAGTTAAAATATTGGAGGAAAGCGTTAGAGTCAAAATATTTTAAAATAAGCAGGGCTAAGATTAAATACTTAGAATGTAACTTTTCGGGACATCAGGTGATTAATGATGTAAACGTAAAAATTGGATTCAAAGTTATACTACGAAAATAGTATTTTAAGTACTTAGGGTCTATCATCTAGAGTAATAAAGAAATCAATGACGATATAATATATCGTATCAGATTAGGGTGGTTCAAATGGTGAAGTACAGAAGGGGTTTTATGTGACTAAAAGATCTCACTTAAGCTTAAAGGTATTCTATTGAATGACGATTCGGCCAACTGCGTTATAAGGGGTGGAGTGTTTGCCTACCAAATGCAAACATAACAATAAACTTTTGATAATGGAGATAAGGACGTTTTGGTGGATATGTGACATTACCAGAAGAGATAAGGTCTAAAATTATATGGTGAGAGACAAATTACAGGTGGCTAATGTTAATGATAAGTTGCGAGAGGCAAGGTTTAGGTGGTTCGAACATGTGAGAAGGAGACACCTTGGTGATCTAGTGAGACATATGAGCAAGGTTTTGAAACCCAAATCGGACGTCGAACCAGAGGCTTTACTGATCACCGGTTCGATCGGTTCAATTACAGGTTGAATCGGTGTGACATCATAATTACATAATAATTATATTTAATTATATATAATATTAGTAATATTAAAAAATAGAAAAAAGCCAAATAATATAAATAAATATAAATAAAAATTTCAATCATCAATCATATAATTATTCTCA
>JAOTAZ010000220.1:20480153-20490436 GCA_025629785.1 Erythroxylum oxycarpum | reverse complement strand
AATCCAAATTCGTCCGAGAAGGTCCGTTAAACGGACCTGCATGTCCGTTAAACAGACATGAAACAACCAAGGTGTCCTAATTCTCCAGAAAAGTTCCGTTAAACGGACTTGCATGTCCATTAAACAGACTTGCATGTAAACCCTGTTCCAAATCCTTTTCTAAAGTCTCACACCCATTCTACCAACATACTATGCTCTTTGAGCTCACTCATACAACATTTTAGGATTCCAACCCTTCCCATGGGAACGGGATGCTACAATTTTCCCCTCTTTAATAAATTTCATCCTCGAAATTTCTTATCCGTTTAATCAGGAAGATAGGGGAATTGTTATCTTAGTTACTTCTGTATTTCTCCTTTAATTTCACCATTTGCAGTAATTCTTACAATTACCTACTGTCAATGAAATCAATCAATCCTCTACTCTCTCTCTTTTTTTTGTTCTTATTTATCACAATATTTTTTAACTAATTCCTCATTACATTTCAGATTACACACAATTCTTCATTTCCGACATTAATAACATATATATATATATATTCGATCATAATGAATACCCATGTAACACTGTGTGTGAATCTGAACATCTTTCATTGGCAATACTCACTGATAACAAGTCCATACAGGCCATGTCGTATCAGGCTTAGCTTATCTTTCTTTCTAACCTGAGCATACCTTAGCAAGGTGATACTCTTAGAGACATTTCATCTTTCACTTGCAAGTTCATATCTCTTTAGTGCTAATACGCTCAAATATTCCATAACCACAATATTGATCTACTCATTCATTTCATTTAATCCCTAGTACCGATTCATTTCACTCATTATTTCATTCATAGGTATCAATTTTCAATCAAACTCAAATTTAGACTCATTTTCAATCACTTAGTGAGCAATTTACACATTCCAACTTGGGGTTTCTTTTCATTTGAAGCTACTTTTACATACGACTGCTCACAGTACTTTGATTTGCCCAAAGTTTAACTCAACCTTCTATGCTTTTTATCGCACCCTTATAGGCAACCTCAAAATCAACACTTGTGATACACTGCTATGAAATTTTCTCTTCATTGCATTAATTTACAACACTTGCTTTACAGAGAAATACACATTTGCTTAATCAACATCGTTTAGTAACCCTATTCATTATCTCGGTTTCAATTCCAAGTCTTCCAAATCCCACAATTGCCTCATCAAGTAATAATTCCTGATCAAATCCAGAGTGTTTCACTGTACCTATGATGTATTCACACTCTCATCGCATTTACTATTGCAGCATAAGAAGAGGCTTTAATTTTTTCTCTAGGCATCCAAAAATCACTCTATGATGCTACAACTATTTGCATCTTAACCTTTAATGGGAACTCCAATATATATACTGTGAAATTTCCAAATTCCCAATGGGTTTCTCTTTACATTCATCCCTCATACGATTCCCATATTTTTCCTCAGACATGTTTGTCAAAGAGCCAAGTCTAGTCAAAACCACCCTTTAACAGTTTCTGGTAGAACCCAACATACAACTAATTTCCATAGAGCTCTCCCTTGAATTTTCTCACTGTATCATCACCTTTACCTTTTCTTAGTCTCCCAATATGCCATGTTCAGATATGAAACAACCCACATTCCATTTGATCAAGCTAACATTTATTCTCATTAAACTTGGCATATGATTATTCTTACTTTTGATACCCCATTTATGACAATAGTCATTAACCAATCTCGACACAATTGAAACACTCTACGTTTCAATAACATAATACTGTCAGGGGCATTGTTAACTCCGACAATTACAATTCATAATAAGTTAATACTCTCTTATTTTATTCTCACTTTCCCAATTGGCTTCTTCTCTCGATTGGTTTTCCCAATTCATTTAAGTTTCTCTAATTTCTCATTGACGTGTTCTGATGTCTATTCATTTTTACTAGGTTTTACACATTTTTGGCTTTATTGAAAGCCTTAACTTCCTGTGTTTGTAACACTTTCATCATATCAAATTTGTATCTTCCACGAATAAGTCCACATAATATAACGTGGACCGATATTCTCCTCATTTTAGCAATGAATGCTTCCTCAAATTCAATAATCCAATCCCCTAGTTGGATACTTTAAAAAAAATTAAAATGCAAACCTTCTCAGTAGCATGTTCTGTCTCTTATGCTTGAGTCTCCATTAGGGCCTTGTGACTCCAATACTCGTTTTTTTTAATTCACTACCTATTCATTTCCAGCTTGTCCGTTCATTGATCATTCTTAAATTGACCTATCTGAGCACCTTAACCCAATTCAAGGAAATTCTTCTCTGAAAGAAGATTTCTTACTACTATCATTGATACCGCTCATGAAATCCTTATCAATTAACTATTTTCCATGATCACTTAGCAGTCATTCTTCGTACTTCCGGAAGATCAATTCCAACTATTCATATAACTCCTTACGATCAATTTAATTCATACCCTATATGACCAGAACATCCCTTTTAATACAGTTCATTTCAGTATTACTCAAATTCTTTACTCTAATACCTTGGTATTTACCATCAAAACCCTTACATCTTTTCGAAAGAAGTAGTTAAGACAACTCACCAATTAGTAACTTATGCTAATGATACCTTGATCTTATTTGAGTTTAACCACTTCCCCTTTCTGCGCCTATCCTTGATCGGGGGATAACGCCAGGATCATGTCCTTCCTCTTTTTCCTTAATTCATCATACATGGTAAGAGCATTATCAATCTCATCATTATAAACACTTTCACGTCTTACTTCCTAGACGTTAAACGATAGGAACTCTAACAAGCACTTATTCAATAAGTCACCGATTGTTTCCTGTATCATCTCATATAATACACATATGCTTAATATTGCCACTTATCATGGTAATCCTATTATCAAATGTGCACTTATACAAGCAAATCAACTTAACCTTGACAACTTCTTCATCTCCCATTATCATCACTTTGCCTTCCAATTTCTATTTCTTTTTTTTCATACCGATGTAAGTTCACAATCAATTTAGAATCATAGATACACTAAGTCATACACTCGTCTCATAATAATAGGTAGGCAACCATTTCAAGCCCAATTTCGTCCTCTCTAAATCATAAAAAAATTTGTTTTCAACCAACTTTGTTTACACTCTTTCAATCTTGGCATTTCTACCATATCTCTATTTTTCCCTATCAATCCACCACAAAATTTGCGATTTCCAAAGCTGTCCCATGAAGGTCCGTTAAACGAACACGCATGTCCGTTAGACGGACATGACTCAACCAAAACTGCCCCTTCACCCAAGAAAGTCCGTTAAACGGACCTCCATGTCCATTAAACGGACATTTGTCACCCGCAACCCCTGTTAAGCCTCTTCCAAGTTTCCTACACTCATTCTATCATTATACGTTCCCATAAACTTCTCAAAATTCACCTCATAATAACTCGAATCATAATAACTCAAAATCAATTAAATTTCACTAAATCTCCAATTCTCACATTATTTCATTCATCAAACTCACTACCTCTCAGTCCTTATTCCTAAGTATCAACCTCTTCACACTCACACATTCATTACATCGAGTAGACAAACCACTTCAGACACACCTTAAATTATCCCATATTCAATGATATACATTACCCCAATATAACAGTGATGTACATTGATGCTAAATTTTTGTCATATCACATCTAATCATACACAATTTCTCATTTCAACATATCCATAAACCTCTATTTTCGCACATTTTGTCAAATCACCAATTTTCTCAATGCATTTAACCGCTCAAACTCTTATAGAAATGTTCATGCATGTGACTCGTACTGGGGATCAGTTTGCACAGTCTACTATGACACGACTAATATGCATATGCATATAATTTGACATATATTTCAGAATGCCCATATAAGATTGTACTTCTGGGCTCTGATACCACATATGTAGCATCCCACTCTCGCAAGACCCGTACCCGACATCAACGGTGATATCCGAGTCCGTGTCTGCGAAGGTGGCATGCTAGGCACTCAATTAATCACAAGTCGGTATAAATTTTTTTTAAAAACACTCTCATATGCAGAAGTCCGTTTCCAATTTGGGCCAAATAAGTTTAAAAGGCGATAGAACATTGTTTTCAATATATTACAATCAATTCAATTTCAATAGTCAATTAGGGCCCAATTTCATTCATAACCCTTTCCAATTACAAACCAATCCACTTTGGGCCGGTTGGGCCCATTTCAATACACAAAACACTTACTATCCTTTCCAATTGACACAAATTGATGTAAACCGAAATATCCAAAGTTAATCAATCTCAATAACAAAGATTCCCATACTTCATTACTGATTACAAACTGAAAGATTCAAAGAAAAATTCGCGGAATACACTTTATACAAAAATAGGAAGAATCCTAATGCAGACGCGAACTAATCCCAACCTCTAACTTTCCCCTGTGTGTAGTAAGTATACTCCCGTTGCCTAACAGGGTATTCTTCTGAGTCCTGAAAAATAAATGCAAATTTTGGGTGAGTTTTGCGAACTCAATGAGTGACCATCATTGATGGTTCACCCAGTCACATAACACATAATTGAATTTCCATCATGTTACATTTCACATTTATCGTCACACTTCACATTCGATATAATTAAATCAATCATATTATGCACATGTACATGAGACCCACTTCCCATTTATTACGTTGTTGTGACCGAGTGCCTAAACTGTCCCGTATCTATTGGATATCGGGCTCATTGATAACTATCCCATATAAGGCTCATTAAACATTGAGCCTGAGGCTCTGAATGACTATCTGAGTGCGAAGCTCATTTTCACTCGTTGAGCCTTAAGCTCTGATCGGTGGCTAGTTTGGTCACAACTCCCGTTATGTTTCATGCATTTATGAAATGAAATGCATTGCTCATATTTGCAAATTCAATCATAATACATTCAACATATAGTTGAGAATTCACATTTTCAATTACATGTATATGTAGAAAACACTTAGCAATCACTTCAATACACTTAGTTCATCCAATTCATATTTAAGTAGCACTTCAATATCTACGTCAATTATTTCATTCATCGGACCTCCTGTCCGGAACCCATTATAATCAATCACAATCAACATAACTAGTCAATACTCATTCAATTTATAACAAAACCAAACAAACCATAAGGTAAGACCATCTAGGTCTACTCATAGTACGCTCTAGATTAGCATTAGCTTCCATGATCCAGAAACGTCTGGATGAGGACATTCTATCCTGTATCATCAATATTCAAAACACATTTTGCACACACATCACTAATTGTACAATCACAAAACCAATCAATTTTGCATACATGTATATGTGTAATGTATAATGCATACTCAATGACAATTCTGGGTATATGCTTTACATTCACACCTTATGCCTATTCTCAATTTATGATTCAAATGTCTATTTGAACTTAAAGTTACCCTTTCATTTCATATGAGCACTCTAAATTATCCATTCAAGCTTTACTTTTTTATAAGTGTCTAGCTTATCCATAATCTTACATCTCAAGAACACTTGATCATTTGATATCATAACTCAATTTCCGTCATTCATTTTCTTACCCCATATGATCTCATAAGATCCAATTCTCTTTCATAAGTAATCACTTAACACCTATTACTCAACTTCCTTGAATAGCATTACAATCATATAAACGTTTTCATCTCCATTCCACTAATGCATTTGACACTTTGATTTCATCCATTCGTTCCCTAAGTTTTAACCTTTAATTTCACTTCAAACCTTTTCATATATTAGTCCCATAAATCAAGGATCATTCTAGGTTCACTTTAAGATCCATTTGAGGCTTAATATGCATCATTTGACTCGTGAATGTCCGTTAAACGGACATCCATGTGCTTTTAACGGACCTTTACGGGTCACTTACTCCACTTTGTAAATTTTACCCCCGAAACATCAAAATATCAAAATTTTGCCTGAAATAAAAGTTGTAGATCTCGAAGTCCTCTATAAAACCATATATAGATCACCTCATTTCGAGTTCTACACAAAGAGTTATGCCTCTTGCACTAAAGTATGTTCAATTGAGTTTTATGATTTTCCAGATTTCTAACACTTCACTTACAACACTCAATTCCTCATGCTTAGCCAATCATTTCTAGTTCAATACTCATCATTTATTCACTCCTATAACTCAATTTCAATTCAATATCATTTATAGCTAAGATATGGTCCATGATTGCACATAAACACTTATAACAGTAAACACTTATAACAGGACATAGATATACAAGCACATTCATTATCAACTTTCATCATTAAGTACTCAATTCAAGTTACAATTAGACACTCTTAAAGACAGAATTTGAATTCAATGTCTTCAAACAAAATGTAGCCATATGTCTCTAATTTCACCCAAATAAAAAACCATTCCATTTGGATAACTACATAATAAATTATGGCTAGATTACTTAGGCATATCCAGTGAAAATGTTACAGCTATCACATTCCAGCCACTTTTCACACTCTTTATCAATTTGTCTCCTACTTCTTCCCTTTTCTAAAAACATTATACTTGTCTTTTTCTTTCACTTCCATACCTCATCCAATCCATTCTTTACCCAACCAACAATCCATGTTTTTAAAACAGAACATAAACTCCATTTATCAATCAAGTTTTCTATACCCTTTCTACCTCATTTTGACAATCCTTAAATCACTAAATCATCACTAAAACATCTTATGATCATCAATCATTATATATGTAAGAGTAAGACAATTATTTGCTCATTCTATCAACCACATGCCATCATATATATAAGCACTACTTTGAGATCAATTAACCCATTATCATACACAATTTATTCAACAAATCATCAAGAACAACATGCTACTTACTTGAATTGGCTTCAAGATCTTCAAACACCATTAAACCCTAACTCCTTCCTCTTCATGATCATAAACTTCCATGGAGGAATAGGGTGGGTCTTAGAGTAGCAAGGTGAAAGAGACAAAGACAATGAAGTAGCAAGTGAAAAGAGAGCAAGATTTGTCACTAAGGGAAGTGAGAGAGAGATGTCGTGGGATGAAGGAGGGAAGAAGAAGATGAAGAAAAAAATAGAAATTTGGCTAAATAAGGGGAGAGTGTCGTTTTTTTTCAAGTGGAAGACCAATTAATATGGTCTTTCACTTAGTAAAAAGTGAGTGGTGTGGCAAGTGACACTTGTCATTTGCCACATGTCACTCCCATATGGTTCCATTTGGTCTATTATGCTAACCAGTCCATTTAGTCTCCAATTTCTAATCCAATTGACTCCCAATTTTCAATGACACTTATCATCAAATCCCTATGGCATATATAAATATTTCCATTACCATTTGACTCTGAATTCTACTCCAATTCACCGATTGTTCTGCCACTTGGCATTTGTTCGGTCCAAAATACCCTAAATTTTAGAAAATTCCCAAATTTTCTTCAAAAATTCTAATTCACTTTTTATCTATTCCCACTCAATTTTTAAGGCACAAAACCATAATTTGCATAACATCCATATTAAAACAATTATTTATACCCGTCATACCCGAACATGTCAATTGAGTGCATGATCAATGATTTTAATGTGTGCAATAACCCAAGTCATGAATGTGTATACCGATAGGATGCATTAGCATGAAATGCAATTTTCTTAATCTCGCTTAAGCTCCCATGTACCAAATTCACAAAGGTCAAAAATTGCAATTTACTCAAATTGACCCGAGGATGTCTGTTAAACGGACATAGACTGGCCAAACAATCCAAATTCGTACGAGAAGGTCCGTTAAACGGACCTGCATGTCCATTAAACGGACATGAAACAACTAAGGTGTCCCAATTCTCCCAAGAAGGTCTGTTAAACGGACCTGCACGTTCGTTAAACGGACATGACTCATACAAACCCTCCTCCGAAGCCTCTTCCAAAGTCTCATACCCATTTTACCAACATACTATGCTCTTTGAGCTCATACCACATTTTCGAATTCCAACCCTTCCCATGGGAACGGGATGTTATAATTCTCCCCTCCTAAAAAAAATTCATCCTTGAAATTCGAATTCGATTGATTAGGAAGGTAGGGGAATCATTTGCTCAATTACTTCTGTATTTCCCATTTAACTTCACCATTACCATCAATGAAATCAATCAATCCTTTGCTCATTCTTAATTTCTGACATCAATAACACGTATATCAAAACATATCCAAGTAACACTGTGTGAATCTGAACATCTTTCATTGGTAACACTCACAGATCACAATTCCATACAGGCCATGTTATATCAGGCTTAGCTTATCCTTCTTCCTAACCTTAGCACACCTTGTCAAGGTGTTACTCTTAGAGACATTTCATCTTTCACTTGCAAGTTCACATCTCTGTAATGCTAATACGCTTAAATATTCTATAATCTCTATATTGATTCACCCATTCATTTCATTTAATCCCCTATGACAGATTCATTTCACTCATTAATCGCATCTTTGGCCTTTACTCATTTTTAGGCCCTCTTGATGACAATGTAAACGCGAATGACTCTTTTTGTCATTTAACGCCTCAAACAGCATTCTAATGCTATCACTATGATCATAGTTGCTATACTTAAAGTCATTTAGACTACCCATTGACCACATAATTGTATGAGCTCAAAAATATAAGCCTTAAGCATATCCCCAACAGTTAGGGTTGATGGTATGACAAACATCCAGTCACTTATTTCCACATCAAAATTCGTGTTGGCATGCCTACCTTAGGTTGGTACTTGCCTTTTTCCAGTAGTTTCTTTGCTCCCTCATTTTCAATCAAACTCAAATTCAAATACATTTTCAATGGCTCAATGAGCAATTTATACATTTCAACTTGAGCTTTCTTTACATATAAAGCTGCTATTATAAGCAACAGTTCCCAGTCCTTTACTATGCCCAAAGTTTAACTCATCATTTACGCTTTTTATTGCACCTAAATTGGTGCTAAATTGGTGACCTCAATATCAACACTTGTGCGATCATTCTTGCATTTCTAGTCAATGCATCATGTTACACACTAACTTTTCAGAAAAAGTACTCATTTGCTTAATCAGTATTTGTCTGTATCCCTATTCACTATCTCAGTCTTACTTTCAATTCGGTACCTATAATGTCTCCAGGCTCTCAACGCATTTACTATTACAGCATATGATGAGGCTTTAATTATCTCTAGATATCCAATAATCACTTTATGAAGGTCCACAATTTGCATCTGAATCTCTCATGTCATTATCTGTGAAATTTCCAAATCCTAATGAGACAATTACCACTGATGTTATACTTCCTCATAAGTCTATTTACAACATTCGCTATACGGTTTTCATATTATTATTGTTATTCCTCAGACATTGTCAAAGAACTAATACCAGTAAAAACCACCCTTTAACAATCTCGACTAGTATTTAACATACAGCGAGTTCTAACAATTTCTCACTTGTTCATAGCCCTTATTTTTCCTTGAGTCTCCCAATATGCCATATCCAACTATGCTATAACCCACATGTTATTCGATCAAACTAGAATTCACTTCGATGAACCTCAGCAAATAGCTGTTTGCACCATCCTGATATGTAAAATTTCTTTTACTTCCGAATATCCTCAAAATATCATCTGTGGTTACAGGTGCGTCAATCGCTTCCATAGTACTGTCGGGCATTGTTATCACTACCATATACTGTCGGGGCATTGCTATAAATAACCTAAATTTCCTTGTGCCATGATTTGTTCTCTTTCACTCTTTCGGACTCTGATTCCTCAATACGGTCATAGTATCTCACGATATTTTTTCTTTTTCCCAATTGAATTCTTTTTCGCAATTGATTTTCTCAATTCATTTGATTTCCACTGACTTCACATTGACGTATTCTAACGTCTGTTTATTCTTGCCAGTTTCTCCACAAACTTCAATTTTGGGTTGGTAATACTCATCATATCAAATTTGTCTCTCCTAAACATATTTACACAGAATAATACGTGGACCTTTATTCTCATCATATTAGCACTATATATCTCGCCAATAATCCAATCACACAATCGGATACTTAACGTCAAATGCAACGCCTACCTTCTCAGTAGTATACTTTACCCCTTATGCGAGAGTCTTCACAAGGATTCGGACTCTACTCATTACTTTAATTCACTTTATAAGCCTTTCTCATTTTTCCCTTCATTGATTCCTCTAAAATCGAATCATCTGATCCATGTAACTCAATTCAGGGAAATTCTTCTTTGATAGAAG
>JAOTAZ010000220.1:20463722-20474400 GCA_025629785.1 Erythroxylum oxycarpum | reverse complement strand
CCCATTTGGATAACTACATAACAATGTATGACTAGATTACATAAGCATATTCAATGAAGATGTAACAGCTAGCACATGCTAGCCATTTTACACTCTTGATCAATTTGTTTCCTACTTGTTCCCTTTCCTAAAACATTAGACTTGTCTTTTTCTTTCACTACTAAACCTCATCCCATCCATTCTTTAGCCAACCAACAATCCAAGTTTTTCTCCATTACAAAATAGCACATAAAACTCCATTAATCAATCACCCTTTCTATACCATTTCTACTTCATTTTGACAATCCTTAAATCACTCAATCATCACTATAACATCACTATAACCTCTTACACTCATCAATCATCATATATGTAAGAGGAAGACAATTATTTGCTCATTCTATCAACCACATGCCATCATATATATAAACACCACTCTAAAAGCAATTAACCCATCATCATACACATTTATTCAACAAATCATCAAGAATAACATGCTACTTACTTGATTTGGCTTCAAAATCTTCAAACACCATCAAACCCTAACTCCTTCCTCTTCAAAAATCATCAAATTTCATAGAGGAATAGGTTAGGTCTTTGTGTAGCAAGGTGAAGGAGACAAAGCAAATGAAGTGGCAAGTGAAAAGAGAGAGCAAGATGGAGCCTTGATAAGGAAGAGAAGGAGTTGCGTGGATGAGAGAAAGAAAAATGAAGGAGGACACATGGAGCAACGAAAATAAGGATGAAAGACCATAAAATGGTCTTGCAATTAAGTAAAATAACATGGGTGAGGTGTGTGGCTAGGCAAGTGACACTTATCACTTGCCACATGTCACCTTCGTTTAGGTCCATTTGGTCTGCTATGTTAACCAGTCCATTTCGTCTCCAATTTCTAGTCAAATTGTCTCCCAATTTTCAATGATACACATCATTAAATCCCAAAGTCATAAATAAAAATTTCCATTACCATTTGACTTTGAATTCTACTCCAATTCACCAGTTATTCTGTAATTTGGCATTTTTCCGGGTCCAAAAGTACCCTAACTTTCAAAAAATTCCCAAAATGTCTCCAAAACTTCTAATTCACTTCTTAACTATTCCCACTAAAATTTTAAGGCAAAAAATGATAATACGCATCATATTCACATTAAAACAATTATTTATACCCGAAAATGTCAATTGAGTGCATGTTCACTGATTTTAATGTGTGCAATAATCCAGTTCACATGTGTATGCCGATATGATGCCTTAGTATGAAATACACTCTTCTTAATCTCACTTAAACTCACATGTCCCACTTGAAAAGGTCAAAATTGCAATTTACTCAAGTTGACCCGAGGATGTCCGTTAAACAGACTTGCATGTCCTTTAAATGGACATAAACTGGCCAAACAATTTAAATTCGTCCGAGAAGGTCCGCGAAACGGACCTGCATGTCCGTTAAACGGACATGAAACAACCAAGGTGTCCCAATTCTACCGAGAAGGTTTGTTAAACGAATCTTCATGCCCGTTAAACGGACATGAATCAAACCCTCTTCCAAAGCCTCTTTCAAAGTCTCACACCCATGCTACCAACATGCTATGCTCTTAGAGCTCACTCATACCACAGTTTAGGATTCCAACCCTTCCCATGGGAACGGGATGTTACAATTCTCCCCTCCTTTAAAAAACATTTCGTCCTCGAAATTCAAATTCGATTGATCAGGAAGGTAAGGGAATCTTTTTCCTCAATTACTTCTGTATTTCCCATTTAATTTCACCATTTACAGTAATTTTTCTAATTGACTATTGTCAACGAAATTAAAAAACATTATTTCCTTCTAACATTTTCGATCACTTTCAATTTCACTTCTAACATCAATAACACACATTGCAAATCTTTCCTAACATTTCCATGAAACTCTGGGTGACTCTGAAACATCTTTCATAGGCAATATTAACTCACATAATTCCGTGCGGACTATGTCAAATCAGGCTTATCTTATTCTTTTTCCTTAACCTGAGCACACCTTGGTAAGGTGATGCTCTTAGAGACATTTCATCTTTCACTTGCAAGTTCACATCTCTTTAGCGCTAATGCTCAAATATTCTATAACCACAATATTGATCCACTCATTCATTTCATTTCACTTATTATTTCATTCATATGGTATCAATTTTCAATCAAATTCAAATTTAGATCCATTTTCAATTGCTCAGTGAGCAATTTACACATTTCAACTTGGGCTTTCTTTTCATATGAAGCTGCTCTTACATGTTACTGCTCATAGTACTTTGATTTACCCAAAGTTTAACTCGACTTTCTATGCTTTTTATTGCACCCGTATTGGCAACCTCAGAATCAACACTTATGGTACACTGCTATGGAATTTTCTATTCACTGTATCGATTTTCAACACTTGCTTTACGGAGAAACACATTTGCTTAATCAACATCTTTTAGCAGACCTACTTATTGTCTCAGTTTCCATTCCAAGTCTTCTAAATTCCACAATTGCCTCAAAAGTAATAATTCCTTACCAAATCCAAAATGTTTCACTGTACCTACGGTGTCTTCAAACTCTCAACGCATTTACTATTACAACACATAATGAGGCTTTAATTATATCTAGATATCCAATAATCACTTTCCGAAGGTCCCCAATTTGCATCTGAATCTCTCATGTCATTATCTGTGAAATTTCCAAATCCTAATGACACAATTACCACTAATGTTATACTTCCTCTTAATTCTCTTTACAACATCCGCTATACGGTTTTCATATTATTATTGTTTTTCCTCAGACATTTTCAAAGAAATAATACC
This sequence comes from Erythroxylum oxycarpum, assembly GCA_025629785.1. Lineage (NCBI taxonomy): Eukaryota > Viridiplantae > Streptophyta > Magnoliopsida > Malpighiales > Erythroxylaceae > Erythroxylum > Erythroxylum oxycarpum. The sequence continues at coordinate 20,471,614 of JAOTAZ010000220.1, read as the reverse complement.
AGTAAAAACCACCCTTTGACAATCTCGACTAGTATTCAACATACAGCGAGTTCTAATAATTTCTCACTTGGTCATAGCCCTTATTTTTCCTTGAGTCTCCCAATATGCCATGTTCAGATATGAAACAACCCACATTCCATTTGATCAAGCTAAAATGTATTCTCATTAAACTTGGCATATGATTATTCTTACTTCCATGATAAATATAAGATTTCCTTAAATAGTCAAAATATTCTTTTCCACTTTTCAAACACATTCGATACACCATTTATGATCATAGTCATTAACCAATCCCAACATAATTGAGACACTTTACGCTTCAATAATATAATAATGTTAGGGGCATTGTTAACTTCGACAATTACAACCCATAATGAGGTATTATTCTCTTATTTTATTCTCCTTTTTCCCAACTGACTTCTTCTCTCGATTGGTTTTCTCAAGTCATTTGAGTTTCTCTAATTTCACATTGACGTGTTCTGACGTCCATTCATTCATACAAGTTTCTCCACACAATTTGCTTTATTGAAAACCTTACTTCCAGTGTTTGTAACACATTCATCCCATCAAATTTGTATCTTCCGCACATAACGTGGACCGATATTCTCCTCATTTTTGCAATGAATGCTTCCTCAAGTTCAATAATCCAATCCCCTAGTTGGATACTTTACAACACTTAAAATGCAAATCTTCTCAGTAGCATGTTCTGTCTCTTATGCTTGAGTCTCCAATAGGGCCTTGCGACTCCAATACTCGTTTTTTTTTAATTCATTACCTATTCATTTCCAACTTGTCCGTTCATTGATCATTCTTAAATTGACTTATCTGAGCACCTTAACCCGATTCAAGGAAATTCCTTTCTGAAAGAAGATTTCTTGCTACTATCATTGATACCGCTCATGAAATCCTTCTCAATTAACTATTTTCCATTATCACTTAGCAATCATTCTTCGTATTTCCAGAAGATCAATTCCAACTATTCATATAACTCCTTACGATCAATTTAAGTCATAACCTATATGACCAGAACATCCCTTTTAATAAGGTTCATTTCAGCATTACTCAAATTCTTTACTCTAATACCTTGGTGTTTACCATCAAAACCCTTACATCTTTTCGAAAGACGTAGTTAGGAAAACTCACCAATTGGTAACTTGTGCTAACGATACCTTGATCTTATTGAGTTTAAACACTTCCCCTTTCTGCGCCCATCCTTGATCAGGGGATAACGCCAGGATCATGTCCTTCCTCTTTTTCCTTAATTCATCATACATGGTAATATCATTATCAACCTTAATTCATTTCCAATTGATCACTATAAGCACTTTCACGTCTTACTTCCTATACTTTAAACGATAGGAACTCTAACAAGCACTTATTCGATAAATCACCGATTGCTTCCCGTATCATCTCCAAAAATATAATACACATATGTTTAATATTGTCACTTATCACGGTAATCCTATTATCAAATGTGCACTCACCCAAGCAAATCAACTTAACCTTGACAACTTCTTCATCTCCCATCATCATCACTTTGCCTTCCAATTTCCATTTCTTTTTCATACCGATGTATGTTCACAATCAATTTAAACCCATAGATACACTAAGTCATACACTTGTCTCAAAATAATAGGCAGACAACCATTTCAAGCCCAATTTCATCCTCTCTAAATCATAGAAAATTTTGTTTTCAACCAACTTTGTTTACACTCTTTCACTCTTGCCATTTCTACCATATCTCTATTTTCCCTAACAATCCACCACAAAATTTGCGATTTTCCAAAGCTGTCCCGTGAAGGTTTGTTAAACGGACACGCATGTCCGTTAGACGGACATGACTCGACTAAAACTGCCACTTCACCCGAGAAAGTCCGTTAAACGGACATTTGTCACCCACAACCCCTTTTAAGCCTCTTCCAAGTTTTCTACACTCATTCTATCATTATACATTCCCATAAACTTCTCAAAATTCACCTCTTCTAGCATTAAACTACTTCATAATAACTCGAGTCATAATAACTCAAAATCAATTAAATTTCATTAAATCCCCAATTCTCACATTATTTCATTCATCAAACTCACTACCTCTCAGTCCTTATTCCTACGTATCAACCTCTTCATACTCACACATTCATTACGTCAAGTAGAAAACCACTTCAGACACACCTCAACTTATCCCACATTCAAGGATATACATTACCCCAGTATAACAGTGATGTACATTGATGCTAAATCTTTGTCATATCACATCTAATCATACACAATTTCTCATTTCAACATATCCATAAACCTCTATTTTCGCACATTCTGTCAAATCACCAATTTTCTCAATGCATTTAACCACTCAAACTCTTAAAGAAATGATTATGCATGTGACTCGTACTGTGGGTCAGTTTGCGCAGTCTGCTGTGACACGACCAATATGCATATGCATATAATTTGACACATATTTCAGAATGCCCATATAAGATTGTACTTCTGGGCTCTGATACCACATATGTAGCATCCCACTCTCGCAAGACTCATACTCGACATCGACGGTGATATCCGAGTCCGTGTCTGCGAAGGTGGCATGCTAGGCACTCAATTAATCACAAGTCGGTATAAAATTATTATTTTTTAAAACACTCTCATATGCAGAAGTTCGTTTCCAATGTGGGCCAAATAAGTTTAAAAAGGCGATAGAATATTGTTTTCAATACATTACAATCAATTCAGTTTCAATAGTCAATTAGGACCCAATTTCATTCATAACCCTTTCTAGTTACAAATCAATCCACTTTGGGCCAGTTGGACCCATTTCAAAACACAAAACACTTACTATCCTTTCCAATTGACACAAATTGATGTAAACTGAAATATCCACATTTAAATCGATCTCAATTACAAAGATTCCCATACTTCGTTACCTATTTCAAACATAAATATTCAGATACAAATTGTACAGAAATCGCGGAATACACTTTATACAAAAATAGGAAAAACCCTAATGCAGACGTGAGCTGATCCCAACCTGTAACTTTTCCCTGTGTGCAGTAAGTATACTCCCGTTGCCTAACGGGGTATTCTTCTAAGTCCTGAAAAATAAATGCAAATTTTGGGTAAGTTTTGCGAACTCAGTGAGTGACCATCATTGATGGTTCACCCAGTCACATAACACATAATTCACATTCACATCATATCGCATTTCACATTCAATTTCACACTTCACACTCAGTACAATTTAATCATTCATATTATGCATATGCACATGAGACCCACTTTTCATTTGTTACTTTGTCGTGACCGAGTGCCTAAATTGTCCCATATAGGGCTCATTGATAACTGTCCCACATAGGGCTCATTAAACGTTGAGCTGAGGCTCTAAAGCACTTTTGAGCTCCAAGCTCATTTTCATTCGTTGAGCGTTAAGCTCTGATCGTGGGCTACTCCAGTCATAACTGCCATTATATTTCATGCATTCATGCAATGAAATGCATCAATCATATTTGTGTGTTCTCATTCAATCTCATTCCCATAACATCGGATCGTAGTCCGACATTCATCATATAAGTGCAATTGTTCATTCAAATCACATAAATCAAATTATGTGCACTTAGTTCATCCAATTCACATTCAAGTAGCATTTCAATATCCAAATCAAATAACACAATCATCGGACCTCCTGTCTGGAACTCAACATAAGCAACCACATTCATTGAATCAATCTATAGTTAATCAATGCCAAAAATTCAAATAAAACAAACAATGAAAAGAGACCATCTAGGTCTACTCACAGTACGCTTCAGATTAGCATTAGCTTCCATGATCTGGAAACATCTGGATGTGGACGTTCTATCCTGTATCATCAATATTCAAAACACATTTTGCACACACATCACTAATTGCACAATCACAAAACCAATTCAATTTTTTTCATACATATATATGTGTAATGTATAATACATACTCAATGACAAATCTCGGGTATATGCTTTACATTTACACCTTATGCCCATTCTCAATTTCATGCTTCAACAGTCTATTTGAACTTAGAGTTATCCTTTCATTTCATATGAGCACTCTAAAATATCCATTCTAACTTTACTTTTTATAAGTGTCTAGCTTATCCATAATCTTACATCTCAAGATCACTTGATCATTGTATATCATAACTCAATTTCCTTCATTCATTTTCTAATCCCATATGATCTCATAAGATCCAATTCTCTTTTATAATTAATCACTTAACACCTATTACTCAACTTCCTTGAATAGCATTTCAATCATACAAACATTTTCATCTCCATTTCGCTCATGCATTTGACACTTTGATTTCATCCATTCGTTCCCTAAGTTTTAGCCTTCAATTTCACTTCAAACCTTTCATATATTAGTCCCATAAACCAAGGATCATTCTAGGTTCACTTTAAGACCTATTTGAGGCTTAATATGCATCATTTGACCCGTGAATGTTCGTTAAACGGACTTCCATGTCCGTTTAACGGACCTTTACGTGTCACTTACACCACTTTGAACATTGGACCCTCGAAACGTCAAAATCTAAACATTTATCTTGAAATAGAAGTTGTAGATCTCGAAGTCCTCTTTAAAAACCATATCTAGATCACGTCATTCTGAGTTCTACACAAAGAGTTATGCCTCTTGCACTAAAGTATGCTCAATTGAGTTTTATGAAATTCCAAATTTCTAACTCTTCACTTACAACACTCCATTCCTCATGCTTAATCAATCATTTCTAGTTCAATACTCATCATTTGTCCACTCTTATAACTCAATTTCAATTCAATATTATCCATAGCCAAGTTATGGTCCATGATTGCAGATAAACACTCATAACAGGACATATATATATATGCACAATCATCATCAACTTTCATCACTCAGTACTCAATTCAAGTCACAATTAGACACTCTTAAAAACAGAATTTACATTCTATGTCTTCATGGAAAATGTAGCCTTATATCTCTAATTTAACCCAAATAAAAAATCTTCCCATTTGGATAACTACATAACAAATTAGGACTAGATTATATAGGCATATCCAGTTGAGATGTAACAGCTATCACATTCCAGCCACTTTACACACTCTTTATCAATTTGTCTCCTACTTCTTCCCTTTTCTAAAACATTATACTTGCCCTTTTCTTTCACTTTCATACCTCATCCAATCCATTCCTTACTCAACCAACAATCCATGTTTTTCAAATAGAATATAAACTCCATTTATCAATCAAGTTTTCTATACCATTTCTACCTCATTTTGACAATCCTTAAATCACTAAATCATCACTATAACATCTTATGATCATCAATCATCATATATGTAAGAGTAAGACAATTATTTGCTCATTCTATCAACCACATGCCATCATATATATAAGCACCACTTTGAGATCAATTAACCCATCATCATACACAATTTATTCAACAAATCATCAAGAACAACATGTTACTTACTTGAGTTGGCTTCAAAATCTTCAAACACCATCAAACCCTAACTCTTTCCTCTTCATGATCATCAACTTCCATGGAGGAATAGGTTAGGTCTTTGAGTAGCAAGGTGAAAGAGACAAAGAAAATGAAGTAGCAAGTGAAAGGTGAGAGCAAGATTTGTAAAAAGTGGGAGAGAGAGATGTTGTGGGATGAAGAAGAGAAGAAGAAGATGAAGAGCAAAAATAGAACTTTGGCCAAATAAGGGAGAGTGTAGTTTTTCTCACAAGTGAAAGACCAATTAATATGGTCTTTCATCACTCCCATATGGTTCCATTTTGTCTACTGTGTTAACCAGTCCATTTAGTCTCCAATTTCTAATCCAATTGACTCCCAATTTTCAATGACACTTATCATCAAATCCTAATGGCATATATAAAAATTTCCATCGCCATTCGACTCCTAATTCTACTACTATTCACTAATTGTTCTGCCACTTGGCATTTTTTCTGGTCCAAAAATACCCTAAATTTTAGAAAATTTCCAAATTTTCTCCAAAAATTATAATTCACTTCTTATCTATTCCCACTCAATTTGTAAGGCACAAAGCTATAATGCGCATCATACTTACATTAAAATGACCATTTATACCCGAAAATGTCAATTGAGTGCATGAACAATTAATTTGATGTGTGCAATAGTCAAAGTCATAAATGTGTATGCCAATAGGATGCATTAGCATGAAATGCAATTTTCTTAATCTCACTTAAGCTCCCATGTATCAAATTTTAGGGTTCTAACCCTTAGTAGGGGAATGGGATGCTACGATTCTCCCCTCCTAAAAAAAATTTCGTCCTCGAAATTTATATTCGATTGATCAGGAAGGTAGGGGAATTGGTTCCTCAATATATATATATTTTCAATTGCCCACAATTTCACTTCCAGCATTAATAACACATACAGTGAATCATAATGATATTCCCTAAACATATCCATAAAACTCTGGGTGACTCTGAACATCTTTCATTGGTCGGTCATACTAACGAATAATAATCTCATACAAACCAAGTCATAGCAGGCTTGGCGTGTCCTTTTTCCTTAACCTGAGCGCACCTTGGCAAGGCGATACTCTTAGAGACATTTCATCTTTCACTTGCCAATTCACATCTCTTTAGTGCTAAAATACTCAACCCTGAAGTCTAGTTTATGAAGTTCCATAATCTCCAGTTTGATCCACCAGTTCATTGCATTTATCCCTCGTATCTCACATCAAAATTTTTTTTTTGTATGGGCGAGCAACTCCTTTTTGTCAGTTAACGCCTCACATAGAACTCTAATGACATTGTCATGATAATGAGCATTATACTAAACATTGACCCCATGTTCCTATGATCTCCAAAAAATAAGCTTTAAGCGTATCCCCAACAGTTAGGACTGTTGGTAACTCAAACATTCAGTCACTTTTTTTCTATAACTTTAGCAGTAAAATACTATTTCGGTGTATTCCTGCTAGGAAGTCCAGCTTAGGTTGGTACTTTTTCTTTCTGTAAATACCTCTTTGCTCAAACATCTACATCAGATACACGCACTGCTTATTGTGTTCACACGGTATCAATTTTCAATCAACTCAAATTCATATTCAGGTTTAATTGCTCAGTAAAATTCACAAATTTTAAATCATCATCTTGGGCTTTCTTTTCATATGAAGCTGATCTTACAATCAACAGCTCACAGTACTTTGATTTGCCCAAAGTTTAACTCGACCTCCTATGCGTTTTATCGGACCCTTATTGGTGACCTCAAAATCAACACTTGTGATACATTGCTATGGAATTTTCTATTCACTACATCGACGATTTACGAAGAAATACACATCGATTTACAACACTCAATTTACGGCGAAATAAACATTTGCTAAATCAAGATCTTTTAGTAGCCCTCTTCATTGTCTCGGTTTCGATTTCAAGTCTTTCAAATGCCATAATTGCCTCATAAAGTGATAATTCCTTATCAAATCCAGAGTGTTTCATTGTACCTATGATGTCTTCAAACTCTCATTGCATTTACTATTGCAGCACAAGATGAGGCTTTAATTGTCTCTAGGTATCCAAAAATCACTTTATGATGTTACAACGATTTGCATCATAGTCTCTAATGGGAACTCCAATATATACTGCGAAATTTCCAAATCCTAATGGCTTAATTGACATTAATATAATACTTCCTCAAACTCAGTGAGTGACCATCATTGATGGTTCACCCAGTCACTTAACACATAATTGCATTCTCATCATATTACATTTCACATTTATCGTCACACTTCGCATTCGATATAATTAAATCAATCATATTATGCACATGTACATGAGACCCACTTCCCATTTATTACTTTGTTGTGACCGAGTGCCTAAACTGTCCCGTATCCATTGGATATCGGGCTCATTGATAACTGTCC